>CAJUYI010002508.1:0-18523 GCA_910591695.1 Galerucella pusilla | reverse complement strand
TGAAATAAAACAATTCAATTTGTTAAAATCTACATTATATTAAACTTAAAGTTGTGACGTGTTTGGCTAACAAAGTAGCTTTCTCAAACGAGTAGTATATATATCTATCACTTTGTTGGACACACCTGAGAAGAAATAAGTAGGTATGTAATGAAACGCATTACGAATAGGTATATACCAAAACAGGATAACATTTAGGATTCATTAATCAAGAAATAGGTGGAATGTATATATATATATATATATTACCTGTGAAATGGCTGAGCTTTTCATCTGTATTGAGAATTTGTGGAAGTTCAAAGAAATCACAGAAGTCAGTTTGTGTAGACTTATCCTCATTGAACACTTGGGTAAGTGGAGTATGATAGGAGGTTTTTGGATGTATAGTTGAACTTGTTTCACCAGAATTCATCACATAATCATGTTCATTCCAATCAAAATGTAGAGTATCATCATGTTTTCTTGATAACTGTAACTCCACTTGCTCATTTTCATCTGAATGCTGCTCCAACTCCATTTCATTTGATTTTTGTCTTAGCCTGAAATAAATCAAATATGTAATGAAAGTAAATGTTTTGAGTTCTTCCTTACCAAACAAAAAATCATCTTTCAGAAAGTGCTTGCTGCAAACAAACTTTGAGATAGGCTTCTCTATCTTCAAGATTATCTGCCATTTTTTAGCTGCCTTGGGATTCAAAGGGAATTTATGTAGAGAAATATCCGAAGTACCATATGATGAGCATTGAGGAACTGAGCACATTTTGCGTGATCTTATTTCATTATTACCTCTTCCAATCCGCTGCATTTTTAGATTTGAAGTTTATTTAACACAATTATTATTTATAAAATAACGTCTAAATATATCAATTTCAACCTAAATGACATAAAATTATATAAAAATCTCACACTTCACCCATATAAACACGTATAGGTTAGCTTGCTGTTCACACCTCGATTACTTCTAACGATTAATAGTAGATGTCGCCCACTCCGAAATTCTTCCCTATATTACGTAGCACTTCAGTACTTCGGAGTAACAGAGAACTTGGTTAGGGAAAAAACGAGAAAACATTTATCCAAATTTTTTTAATAATGTTCATAATTGTAACAATTGTACTATTTATATTCATTTTTTTTCTTATTTTTTTGGTAATCAAATCACAATAATGTTTCTATATTTTTTGTTTCGACATTTCGGTAGCGTTCCAAACTGGGTTATACATATTTTGGAAACAAAAATAATCATACACAAAAAAGTAACAACAAACGCGTTTTATTAACAGCATTTCCAAAATAAGCGAAAAAAAGCACTATCCCAATAAAAACCATTCCTGGAACGCACACTTCACTGGATTCCTTCCTTTGATTCCCAAAAAAATAAGAGGAAAAAGAATAAGTAATGCCACAAGGAATATACAGAAGATATTAATATTCATATCAATAAATAAGATACACCTTTGTTATGGCATAAATATTATTACCTCCCAGAGGTGGTAAGTTGACTCACAACCCGTCGTCAAGGACAATCGATAACTTTTTGGTTATTGTTCCATGTATCGTCCTTCAAAACAGTGTCAAAAGACGTCGTTTACAATATAGAGAGGAGAAATTTATCTCTGGTCTATGTCTTAAAATTATAGCATCGACCAACATAGTCGGTATTGTGGCTAAAGTACAACAGGCAGAGGGTGGATGAGTCTATTAAGCAGACGCATTTGTCATGGATTCTGCGGCAAATGTTGAGCAATTTCACTTTGTCTGACTTGTAATTTTAACCTTCTCGTTTGTTTCCTTATATTAAATTTTATTGAATGTATTTCACACAAGAATACGTGCGGCTATTATATCCAATACACAGTCAAAATATGGATGCTAGAAATTCGAAGTTATATAATTTGTAGTTATACAAAGATAGGCTCTTATTATTCCTCAGTCAATTGAAGAATTTTCCAAAGTTAATTCTATAGATCTGTTCCGGCCGCAATCAGAAACGAACAGAACATTGGTGACCATTGCAATCAGTGATAGAAATTACGCGAATGTAAACTAGTTGTTTGTTATGACCAGTTATTCTCATATTGTTTCTGGCAGTTTATGATTACGGTTGGAAAAGTACTTATATTATCAAATTGGATTGATCCAAATTGTATTCTTGTTTATTTTTATTAGTAAACAAAGCCAAGTCTGCCTTGACGATAGACAAGAGAAGAATATACTTTTCTTTATTCACTGCCAAAAGTATGTAGGTACTTGCTGCTTCTGCCTCCCAACAGAAGTAGCAATTACGTACTTTCGGCTGAAAATAAAGAAAAATAGTATAGACCACATGGGCAGAAAGTTTGAGAGCCCGGGGCGAAGCCGAGGGCATCATTGCGCTCAGTGCAGGAATCTTAAATTTCCTGCCCTTGTAGTGTGATATACTATTTCCTACTACCACCATCCAAAACACTATTTTGCACATTGGTTATAATATGCAAAATTAACAATTTCTCATAGCAACAAAAGTTGTGGGAAAAGTGGGGTAAGGCATAGCCAAAGTGACATTAGACATACTCAAAATAAATACCTTCAGCAAATTGTCTTCTGATATATGTAGTCTGTGGTCTCTAAACAATAAACCTGCCAAACAGTCCTACTTCTAATGCATTGAACATCACAGGAGCCATGAGAACAACACCAACCACAGCAATGGAACTAATTACTGGTCTGACCCCTCTGGACCTGCACGTCAAGGAGGTTGCGTTAATGGCCATGGTACGATTGCGCACGGCTGGTGTAAACCCCGAAGTAGGAGTGGGCCAATTGAGGTTGAGCCTATGGCAGGAAGCGCTCACTGCGCTACCTCTGCTGCAGGCAGCCAACGATGCAATTGAACCCAGGTTTCTTTTTAACAAACCCTACAAAATTCAAATAAAACAGAACAAAGAACCTGACGCTGCAAATGCAATACGCATTTATACAGATGGTTCAAAAATGAAAGAAGGCTCAGGATGTGGAGTTTACTCGAGAGCACTGAGCCTCAAGATTAAGTGGGGAATGGGAAACAATACCAGCGTGGTTCAAACAGAACTGGCTGGTATCTCATTTGCCACAAAAGAACTAACCAGAAGAGGAATTTCTGGAAAAAACATAACAATCTGCACTGATAGTAGACAAGCCCTATTAGCCTTGAACAGACAACGTGTTATATCGAGGCTAGTACTAGAGTGCCACCAAGATTTAGCTGACGCCTCGGCAGATAACAATATTATCCTGAGGTGGGTTAAAGGGCACGACAGGAGTAAAGGAAATCGCACTGCTGATTCTTTAGCCAGGGACGCCGCTGGACTAAAAATTCTAGGACTCAGTGACACCTACGGCCTAACGACTTCGACAATTGTGGAACTAGCCAAACGTTACACCCATGCTCAATCCCTTAAGAGATGGGATGGAATCAAAGGATGCAGTCTTGCCAGGATCACCCTGGGCGACCCTGGAAAGCTGGCGCCGAAGAAATATTTGGCGATGACCAGGAAAAACCTACGTTTAACAGTAGGATTTCTGACTGGTCACTGTCAACTAAGGAAACACCTCCATACTATGGGGTTAGTGGACACACCTCTATGCAGGATGTGTGAACAGGAAGATGAAACTGTCAGGCATGTCTTATGCGAGTGTCCGGAGTTATCGTCAATAAGAGAGTGTGTGTTCGGTGAGTCTTGGCCTACACCTGCCGATATAAAGGAGATGTCTCCTAGTAGTGACCTGTCCACCTTCCTGAGAAGGACAGGATGGACAATGACCTAGGAGGACAACTCCTCGGGAGGATGTACAATGGGTCACATGTGGCCTAAGTGCTGTGAGCCTACACACTCATCTTCCCCACTCTACAGATACAGATACAGATGCATTGCTAGGCATTTCACAATTCATTATAATTTTAAGTGAAAAATCCAATGCAACGGAAATTAGAATTGAAATATATTTCTTAAAACGTAAACTTGTTGCCTACTGTTGTTTTTTAGTAATTTATTTTAATGAAATGCAGAATTAATACTAATTTCCACCGCCCTATAACATGTTAGAAAAAGTACCCATAAAAAAGCAGCCACTTGTTTGATTTGTGGATAGTGGTCGTAGGAAAAAAACAGGGTACAACACGTGCGCAAATGCTAATTTATCACTCGTGTGATTTATCACTTTTCTATCACTTTGCTAGCGCAAGATATCAACTATTGTAGGTATTTCATATTCTAACAGTGTATCAAGAGTTGTAGAGATGTAGAGTAATAACTGCGGTTTATTGAATGAAAATAGAAGGGTGACTTCTTAGTTCTTGTTAACATGCACATCATCTATGCAGGATAATAATATTCGTATGCCATGTTATTCTGATAACTTATATATAAAGTAATATACAATTAAGAACGTCTCTAGAAATTGTGAAAATTAATATCTGAAATTAATAGAACGTCATAACAATGGTCTATGTTTTTCATGATACATTCGTAATTTTTTTTGGAAATTATTTGAATATTTCGGTAGCATTCCAGCTACTGTTATCAAAAATAATAAAATTTCCTCAGGAATGTATCTCTATACACCTCTTCGATATCTACACTGTGTCTCATACTCACTGTGCAGTATCACTGAATATAAAACAATAGGAAGGGTCTATCTCCGTCGGCTCTACTGATCTATTTCAGGAAGAAGTTCAAAGAAAGCGCCAATTTTGTGATCGTTAAATCGGAGCCGGCATTAATAGACTTAACAGTTTAGAAATGGACAGGTATGGTGTCAGATTTTGAAACTCACTGTGTTTTTAGAATTCTTCATTCTACATTACTTGTCTCCAAACCATTTCTATGGAGCTTAGCTTGCAATTATATGAAGGTAACCGTAATGTGGAAACATTTAATCGATTTTATGATTGTTATACTCTGATTTGAATTGTCAAACTACTTCTTGAAGTTTTTTCTAACGCGAGCATTGCCCATAATAACCATTCTACAAAACAGGGTCCATTTCGTAATAGTAATCGGCGGAATTCTTTTTGCCAAAAAAACAAAGCTCCTCACCTTTCACAAAACCATTCTCTGTTGTTTGCTGCTTTAAGCCCGTAATTCACCCTTTACGAAATTATACTTTGTAGAGGGTTGTATAGACAATTCATAGTATCCCTAACAGCATATTTTGGCCCGGAAATAATGCATTGTCCTATTTCTCCCTTAATGCACAGTAAGTATGACACAGTGGATGAAAATATAAGTTAACAAATACAAAAAATTGACAAATTTCATAAGGTCCATTCACAATGGGTGAATTAGACTTTTGAACGAAATTATTATGAATAAAGAAGCCTTTCCAACCTAATATTGTGAATGCATAAAACGACCACGGAACTGAATTCGACTACACCAAACTGGCTTGTTCAGCTCGTTGCTGACTGGTTCTTGTTAAGAATGTTTGACAACAATGACATTTCATTAGGGTACTTATATAAAAAAAGGTAGAACATGTCGCGGGACACACGGTAGGAACTTTAAGCAAAATTTATGTAATACATCTGACGTTATAGATAAATAATTTGCATATTCCTCGGTGGTCGAGTAGTAAGCAAACCAGACTCTCACGCGGTAGACCCGGGTTCGATTCCCCGTGAAGAAGTTTTTTTTTATTGTTAATTTTATTTTTAAATAATTATTCTGCTTGATATTAATAACGACAACAGGTAGACGTTTGAAATATTTAGCAGAATATTCATTGGTACGGTACCCTTCATAAGGGAGTCCGACTGGCAACATCTACTTAAAACAGCATCGTATATTTAAAAAAGGAAACCATAGCATTATACAAATTGGACATTCAAGAACTGTACGTTTACCACACAAAAATTAGTGGAAACATAAAATTGAATTGTTAAATTTTTAATTTGAAGTCATATTTCAGTTTATAGAAATTTTTATTTTCTAGATTTTTTCTTAAGTGGGTCGTAGAAAAAATATGCTGTTCGACTCTTGTGGATTGTCCATATCCACACTAGTTGCACAAACTATTTCTATCAAAATATGCCCTTTTACATTTAAAAACAACCTACCAAATGTCAAATCAATTTATCCATCCATTATCGAATTAAAACATTCAAGTTTTCAAAATTTCAACACCCTGTATTTCGAAAAGTAAATGTGCTAGACCCCTTAATCCTCATATCATTTTGTCCAATTTTACGAGAGGAATCTACATGCAAACGTTGTAATTACCCTTAACGTTCGAGATGCTTATACCATTTTTTGCGCGATCGTAATGAAATAAATTCCGAATAATAGTTATTTACGTAATTAGTGGGATATGGACATTATTATCGCACGCATGTGAAGTTTGCACGACGAGGCCGTAGGCCGAGTCGTGTAATCACATAAGTGCGTTAATAATTCCTATCACACGTGTTACGTACAAAATTTTATCTACAACTGTTTATTAGTATTATTAACAGTACCTATAATATAAAATTTTAAAAAAAGTCAATCCAACGTATTTGTAATAATATTGACTGCAAACATAAGGTACTGTGTATCATATTTTATGACCATAGCAACAAAGACAAACAAGGCTGTGAAAAAAAAAAATAAATTAGTTATGTCATCAAATTTTCAAAGTTGAATGAACAAAAATCTATAAAAATGAGTTCAAGCGAAGAAAATCTCCTTTCGGAAATTGAAAATGCAGCTTCCAGTGTTATTTTAAATATTTAATTCTGGTATTAATATGTTTCTAGATTCTTATTACCGCACTAGTGCGGTAATGTAATCAAAAACGCACTAGTGCGGTAATATACGTCATTATGACATTAAAAATAGTGTCAAATCGTACCCGTTACATGACAGTTGTAGATAAAATAATTTAAATTTCCTCGAAATGAACGAAATGTCAAAAGAGACATTTATACTTCTCGATCAGCTTAAAATATATTTTGCATTTTGGTGACGTCTGAACGGTAAGTAAATCACTTACCGACGTGTTAAGCTTAGAAACCAATAAACACAACCTACCGTCCTTAAAACCGATGCTGTAAATAAACAAAAAAGATTAATCGCGCAAAAAAAATTATGGAAATAATAGTAAACATTTATCCGAACAAATTCAAGTAGATCACCAGCACTGTGAATACCAGCTTTGCATAGAATTTTAATGTAGCATCGGTGGTTCAGTGGTAGAATGCTCGTCTTCCACGCGGGCGGCCCGGGTTCGTTTTCCGGCCGAAGCATATGAATCGCTGCTTCGTAAACGAGAGAGAGACTCAGGAGAGAGCACGCGCACGGTAGCAAGGCACATAACGAAGCAACGAAACATATCGTAACGTAACGGTCAGATATTTTGCGTCGTGACCCCTGGTCGCTCAAACATACCCTGACGTAAAGAACTAAAGTTCCAAAACATAGGAAGCACAGGTCTCATTACGAATGAAAAGAGTTGCATCTACTATCTCTTCTACTTCCTCAGTAAAATCAGTTAATTAAGTTTTGATGGGGACGGAACAGTGGCTCTTTTGGAAACAATAAGTAAGGAAAGAGTATCACGACTGTAAGATAATTAGAGATTATATTTTTTCTCACGTTAACAAAATAATTGTTAACTGCACGCTAGCTTCTCTAGAGGAGTTTTTTGCTCTAGAAATACGATTGTCGCAATAGTTTGTTAACAGATTTGATAGTTTCTCATTACAAGACTCTCTAGTTTCTAGTTATTCATATAATTCAGATTTATCTGTCGATCTATTCTTGGATGTAGTACGTGTTTTAGTTGTCCATAGCTTGTGATATTCGGTTTCAAGGAAGTTATAGAATTTTATGGAAGTTCTGTTGAGAAAAGAGTTTAACCAATAACACAAATCCAAGGAACAGGTAACCAATTTCAAAATTGTGGACAATTTCCTTAAAAAGCTGTTTCTCGAGGAAATTGTCCTAACAGAGCAATTAGTAATTCATATCAGATTATTTAAAAGTTTAGGCGTATAATTTGTTTCATTTTAGCGTTAATTTTAAAAAACTTCCGAAATTCTATGCAGAACCCACAATTTATGTATTCTCAACCATTTTGAAAAAGAATACGTTTTTCGAGCTCTCGAAACTTTTCTAATTACTTATAAAAGTGAGAAATGCAATTAAGGAAACGGTCCTTTCTTTCCGACACTATTACAATTAAAGAGAAGATTAAAGTGGCATTCTATCTGGTGGTCGGATTTTCTAGCACCGACCATTAATCAACGGCTCTACATGAGCAACTCGTGGTTTGTGGTCTACCCCTGACCGTCTACGGCCCTATATATAAGCCGGAATATTACCCCAAGTTTATAAATTTCAAATTTCACGCTCTCCGATATAACGTCCTCGGTATAATTCAACTTGCGGTTGACGGTGAAAAATACCGGTAGGAGGTATATCAACTATAGCAAACGAACAATAACAACAGAAGTAACAACACACTAAACATTATTATGGTACCTCACAATAACTTTGGATAACTTTGTTTGTGACAACATATGCTATTACATACTTATTCAACTCCCTTTTGCTACGTTTTCCTACACATTCGCCAGTTCCTACGTATTTAATAGGGAGTATTGTCCTACACACTAGTGGCTAGCTGCTACTCAAATTAATTCGCTCATTCATCGTCCGACCTCTCTGAGAATTTGGTAGCGTGAGAGATAATTATAAAGTCGTACTGCAATTGGGGGTGACGAGCAGTTAGATTTGTGGGTCCAAGAAAATCCTCACACATCCAGTTGACGAATCGTGACAGAAATCTCATTGAGTAAATCTACAGTTATAAAATATTTGAAAGTTTCACCCGTAGAAAGTTAATTTAGTTCATGACCTCAACGATGACGATTTCAATAGAAGGATGGAATTTTGTGAAGTGATGATGGAGCGATGTAATAATGATCAACAATTTGAAGAGCATGGAGTATTTTCAGATGAAGCAACATTTTATTTAAATGGTACTGTCAATAGACAAAAAAACTGTAGATACTGGTCAGACACTAAAACTCATTGGAGGATGGGGGCCAACACTCAGTATCTGGAATACTTGGCAACAATATTTTGGGAGTTGAAGTTACGTTGACTGCTGAAAAATATTTAGAACTGTTACAAAATGATTTTATTCCAGCCATTGCCGCGTTATATCTAGATAATAAAAATTCACACATATCTAAGCTATGTTCCGATATGTACCGCAAGCACTGTAAGGTGCGACGTCAATTTCATATACTGGTGAGCCGTTTCTTTATAGTTAGTTATACTGGTTACTGTTTAAAACGAAACGCATTCCAAAATACACATCTTTTTGGCGCTGTTTTAACGTGAAAATATTAAAATATTTATTCAATTAACAAATTTTTTTTTCCAAAGGTGCCGTCCCTTCGCCGCTACCACCTCAGTCTCCTGGGCTTATTGTGGATACTCTTATGCCCGGTTGCACCAACCGACCATAAAAATACTCGATACATTAACCGTTGATCGACCGATTAATCGATGATTCTCCGATTTTTCAAAATAGCAGTTGCGCCAGAAAAATTTACAGTTGGTATTTGAACCGACCGTTGAATGTTAAGTGAAGTGAGCGTTTGAACTATAACCTTACATTATACTTATTGTCAATGTCACATAAAATATAATATGGAAAGAAAAAAGAAAAGAAATTGAATTTAAAAATAAGTTTGGTTGCAAATTTACTTCAATTGTAATTAATTTATGTAATACTAAATTTGTATTATATATAATTGAAGTTAGCTCAAAATATATTTGTTACATTCATTCGAATTTCAAAAAAAAGTGTTCATCAAATGAATTCGTAATGCATTTCCATTTCGTTCCAATTCAGAATCTTTATGTTCAACTCCAATTTTATTTTCAATATGTTGATCCCAATCAATTTCAGAAAATGCTATCGTTTTCTATTGCTAAATTATGTAATACAGATGTGCCAATCATTACCATTAATACATTTTCAACCTATATTTGCATTATCACAGATAAAACAGGAAAGCGTCGTTTCCAAATTCCAAACAGTATTTCAATATCATTCCTAGTAGATACTAATATGTGAGTTTTGATAATTATTATAGGATTGTGTTTAGGGGTTACCCAGTGGTGTCTTTAAGTGGTTTGTGCACATGTACCCTCCGTTGCCTATCAAATTCCGGATAGCTTGCTACTATATCTGGAATCGTCAATTTCATATTACCAATCAGTTGCACATTGATGGAAAATCAGCCCTTACGATTTCTATTAACAAAATTCTACACACTGTGCTTCTATGTATGTTAATAATATGATCACCGAGAACTTGTTGAAATCAATCTGTGGCATAGTACCTCTTAACGTTATTAATAATTGATTCATAGAAGTCACTCCATTATTTTTTTCGGAACGTATTGAATATTCTCCAATAATTTACCAAAGCTGGTTTACTGTTTCTTTACAGAAACGGTATCCTTCTTTAAATTTCTGGTTGTTAAATAAATTGAATGGATCATATCTCGGTCTTTTGTGTAATGTGTAATTTTCCGTAATGTTTCAATCGCAATGTGATACCACCTATAAATAATATTGATTATTTCACTCAATACAAAATACGCGCCTTCGATTGGTTTAAATATGAGGATTGATATCTGAAAACACCATGTTTTCGATTTTGTATTTCGGCACCTGATTGGATACATGCAATTTTCCTATCTGTGTGTTTCGCGTTGTCATTAGTTGTTTTATTCGATATCAAAAATCTAATGACTGACAGAAAATGTCAAATTATTAAAGAAACGTCAGAATGATTGTATCAAGAAATAATCTTGACAAATACAACTCGTGTTGTATTATCGAATTATCGAAAATTTCTTCTCTTTTTCGAAACATATTGTTGTTTTAGGAAACCACACTCGCGCTTACGCGCTCGTGCTGTTTCCAAACAACGATTTGTTTCTCAAAATCGGAGAAATTTGTATTTCGATAATCATTAACACACTTGTTGTATTATTATCGATAATTTTTTACTGAATCAAATTACTTAATTTCAAGTCATGTGTCAAATTTCATCCAATCACCGCTGTATTACAGCGACAATCCCATTCATGTATAATAATTCCCATTTGTGATTACAAAAATCGTAGTTTGCTGTCGGCTAAATAGGAAGGAAGAGAGTTTGCAAGTGGATAAAAATATCGGATAAATTACGTTACCGTAGCAACCCTAGCATTTAGGTACTGTCTGTTTACCAAGCAATGCACGTCAATTTGACAATTATAAATGTCAAAAACAGAATGAATTAAACAGCATATAACAATTCCAAAAAGTATGTCGAGATTTGGAAATATTTGCAAGGCAGAAATAGTAAGGGAGATTGAAAAATCAACTCCAGAAAATACCAAGAAAACTCATTCCTCCATATGGAATCAATTTAATTTAATTTAGTTTAATTGAATTGAGTTTTTTATTCATGGGATTGTCTTACCAAATACCACGCGAGCTCAGATTTAGCAGGATATTTTTTCCGGTGGTTTTCTCATGCTTACTTTCATTGGCAATTTAACTCGATCTGTTCAGGCAAAATCACTCGAGCTACGCTCTCATGATTTTGCCAGAACAGCTCTCGTTAAATTGCCAATGAAAGTAAGTATTCGAAAACAACCACAAAAAATATCCGGCTAAATCTGAGCTCTTGTGGTATTACCCCCGATAATACCCTACATGTGATTTTTTCAGTTTGGTGTTTATTTTTCATTAAAAATTAATTAAACGTCAAACTGACAACTGGATTAAAAATGTCGCGAAGATTTGGTATTCCATCTAACGATTCAATTAATTTACCAATTGTACTTTTCACAACTGTAGTTTTAAATAAAAATGTATAATATTTGATTAAAACTAATAAAGTTTGTATTGAAAATTATTAAACATCAGGTGGACAATCAATTTTTTGATATCTACAAAGTAAAAAATTATCTTATCGAATACTCCTCGGGTCTTGACAAATAAGTACCCAAAATTTTGTCAAGCGTATTGCTCAAAGATAATAGCCCTCGGCCTGCGGCCTTGGGCTTTTATCAAGCAACACGCTTTCAGCATTCTCTATGACAAAATTATCTCTGTATTATCAAGACCCTAGGTGTATTTCTACTGAAAATATTGCCTAATCCGTTCAAACTCAACAAAATCGAACAAATAATGTCATTAGAAAAATAGCGAGGTTATTACCAAAAACGGTCCGTATTTGCAATTATCGCCCGAAAACGGTCAGTTAATTCGATCCGTAAAATCAATCGATTAACGGACAGCTTTTGGGTGGTGCAACACTAAAGCTACGATTTACGGTTGATCGGCCGATTCGACGGACTGTTTTTTAGCTGGTGCAACCGGGCATTAGTGTTCTGACTATAACCTATTCAGCCAATCTGTTCCCTGTATTAGCTCATACAGGTTCTTTGCTGGTTGGTTGTAGAAGTCTTCTGGAGTCATTTGGGTTCTGCCATACAGTTTCTGCCTCCTGTGGTCCAGCGACTCACAGAGGCATGGTATATGCAGAGCTGTTTCGGTATCCTTTTATATCTTCTGCATGTAAGGTCTCCGTTATACAGCCCTATTTTGTTTAGGTGCTCCTTTGTGGGAAAGTGTCCCGTAAGTAGCCCCGTTATGATGCGTAGTTTGTTCCTGCTCATTGAGAGCAGTTCTTTCGCTACTTTTTCTGATGGTTCTTTTTAACAAGTTATCTGTTCAACAGAAAAAAAAATGTTATTTGAATGTCGTTTTTATTCAAAAATTCTAGTTAATTGTCAATTATCTTAATCGCATAATGAAAGTTAGTATACTTTTTATTAATAGAAATTATGGTTTCTACAAAGTATTGGTTCCACACTGCAATAAACACAATTCCTTCAAATTTTCCTTGTTTGTTTTTAACAATCGGAATCTTTGAATAACAATAATAGCCCAAACCAAATTTATGGACGCTGTCGGTCGAGCTGCGAGCACATTTTTTCTTTGCTCTTAAGAGAGTCTTTTCGAAATTTAGCCCCAGGCCTCTCGGAGTCTTAAGCCTCTGCTGCTTGTCAGTACAAAAATGTCGACGATTTATGATTTCCCTATGATATTGCGGCAGTGTAAGCTTCATTCTGACAGCTTATGACCGAAATAATAAAACGTTTTGTAACCATATTTATTCAATCATTAGACATACTAGATGAATAAGCCGCTATACTAACAACACACTTAGAATCAGCCAAGGCATTAAATCTGCATTTCTGCCATGTGAAACATATAATTTTTTCTTCAAATTTGTTCCAATTCCACGCAAAATCGACTTTTTCATATTTAAATTGCGTTTCATTATCAATATCCGAATAACTAAATTATTTTATCAAAGGTAACTGGGCCCTGCGTTACTATGTTTACCGCTGATGACGTTTGTTGAATATGTTTGTTTACTGTTTACTTTGTCATTGTCAATTTTGAAAAGTTGTCATGCTCTCTGTATCTGTATCTGTATCTGTGGAGTAGGGAGGGTGAGTGTGTAGGCTCACAGCACTTAGGCCACATGTGACCCATTGTACATCCTCCCGAGGAGTTGTCAAGTCACTGGGAGTCACTGGGAGACATCTCCTTTATATCGGCATGTGTAGGCCAAGACTCACCGAACACACACTCTCTTATTGACGATAACTCTGGACACTCGCATAAGACATGCCTGACAGTTTCATCTTCCTGTTCACACATCCTGCATAGAGGTGTGTCCACTAGCCCCATAGTATGGAGGTGTTTACTTAGTTGACAGTGACCAGTCAGAAATCCTACTGTTAAACGTAGGTTTTTCCTGGTCATCGCCAAATATTTCTTCGGCGCCAGCTTCCCAGGGTCGCCCAGGGTGATCCTGGCAAAACTGCATCCTTTGATTCCATCCCATCTCTTAAGGGATTGAGCATGGGTGTAACGTTTGGCTAGTTCCGCAATTGTCGAAGTCGTTAGGCCGTAGGTGTCACTGGGTCCTAGAATTTTTAGTCCAGCGGCTTCCCTGGCTAAAGAATCAGCAATGCGATTTCCTTTACTCCTGTCGTGCCCTTTAACCCACCTCAGGATAATGTTGTTATCTGCCGAGACGTCAGCTAAATCTTGGTGGCACTCTAGTACTTGCCTCGATATAACACGTTGTCTGTTCAAGGCTAATAGGGCTTGTCTACTATCAGTGCAGATTATTATGTTTTTGCCAGAAATTCCTCTTCTGGTTGTCATGCTAGAAATGGATTTACTGCAAAGTGAGGATGAATTGATGCAATTAACACCACCTGAGATAAGAGACCAGGCGCGAGATGTGGAATTTAACCTTTTACCGAAAAAATCAAGAACTGTATATGAACTCACATACAGCAGATTCATGGAATATAGACAGGAGAAAAATATAGGATCTTTCTCTGAAAATGTGCTGATTGTCTATTATTCCGATCTTTCAAAGAAAATGAAGCCTTCAACGTTATGGTCTACCTATTCGATGTTGGAAGCTACCCTGAACATAAAAAACAACATGATTTGGCAAAATACCTGAAGTTACGGGCTTTTTTGAAACGCCAGTCAGACGGTTTCCATGCAAAAAAATCCCGAGCATTTCAAAGAGATGAGTTCGAGAAATTTTTATCAGTTGCCCCAGATGAACTGTATTTGTGTACGATGGTAGGAATATATTGAAAATGATCTATTATGGATTAAAGAACTAATTTTAAATTTATATTTTAGGTTGTACTTATTGTTGCAGTCGCTGGGGCTTGTAGATGTGATGAGCTTTTGCAAATGAAAACAGATGACATAAATGATATGGGCGACAAATTGCTAATTATGCTACCAAATACTAAGACCAAAAGATCAAGATCTTTTGTAGTAACGGAATATTTAAGCGTTTACAGAAAATATGCAGCCTCCAGACCCTCGAATTTAAATAATCGGCGTGTCTTCTATAAGTATGCGAATGGTGAAGCACATCATCAATTCATTGGCATTCACAAATTCGGTAAAATGCCAGAAGAAATTGCTACTTTTCTGGGACTATCCCATGCGAAAGAGTATACCGGGCACTGCTTTCGCAGAACTTCGGCCACGTTGCTGGTGCATTCTGGTGGGGACATAACAATGTTGAAGCAACATGGAGGATGGAAGTCTTCCGCTGTCGCGGAGGGCTATATTGAGGACTCGCTAGCCAATAAGTCGAGTATCGGCAATAAAATATTTTCTGGCCTTTCCGGAGTATCAAGTGTGGATACTAATTTTACTGGAAAGGAGGGAAGTGGACAGAGTTCAATTGTATTAAATAATTGTTCACAATTCACCATAAATAAATCTAATAAATAAAAATTTCGTGTTGTAGTTTTAATGCAATAAAACCAGTTTATTATCAGTAGTAATACCCCTATCTTTGAGCAACACACATGAAGGATTCTCTACGACAAAATTTTGAGTATTTATCAAGACCCGAGAAGTATTCGATAAGATAATTTTTTACTTTGTAGATATCAAAAAATTGATTGTCAATCTGACGCTTAATACTTTTCAATACAAACTTTATTAGTTTGAATCAAAAATTATTCATTTTTATTCAAAACTACAGTTGTGAAAAGTACAATTGGTAAATTAATTGAATCGTTAGATGCAATACCAAATCTTTCCGACATTTTTAATCCAGTTGTCAGTTTGACGTTTAATTAATTTTTAATAAAACACAAACACCAAACTGAAAACACCACATGTAGGGTATTATCACTGTAATACAGCGGTGATTGGATGAAATTTGACATATGACTTGAAATTAAGTAATTTGATTGGTTACTATATTCAGTAAAAAATTATCATCAGTATCATTTTGAGTTTTCTTAATGTCATTGTCAATTTTAATAACCAGTTTTATTTAAATTATTACTTGGACAGTTGCCTAGCAACGAACTTTTTCTGCCTAGGCAGTAAAAGTGGACTTTTTCTGCCTAGGCATTAAAAGTACAACTTCTAAGCCTGCCGAGTGACATTAAAAGGCCGCTTTTAATGTCTTTTGGAGACAAACATGTTCATTTATTTTGTGTTGATAATATAAATTTATATTCTTATTAGAATGGGTACCTAAATAATATCTATATACCTATCAAAGTATACAACACTGGGAATGTCACAACTGTGAAACTTAAGAACTGTTCAGAATTCATTGCTCACCTACAAGTGAAAGGATGTATTGTAAACATGATTTATACTTTATTTTTTGCATAGTACGTACACAACGATTCATTATCTTGTGAATATAATTTAACTAATAAATAAAGTATAGTTAACTACCTACATTAAAATTTCTTCACAATATCACCGAATAGTTGATTATTATTAGGTTACAATACGGTTAAATACAATATCTATGAAATATTTAGTAAAAATCAAAACAAACAGATGTCAAAAAATGTAAACATTAAATGTAAGGGGTTTTGTCACATTTTCTGAAAAATGCAGAATTACAGAAACCTTCAAATTTGCACCCAGTTTATAAATAATCACTAATATATATATATATATAATCTTAAATCCCTTCTACCACTTAGTGGTGTAGGGTGAATAATCACTAATACATTAATGAAATTTTGTATGTTCTCAGATTAAATGTTGGATATGGATAATTTATGTTAATGGATAATTTGATGTTTTGATATATAGTCCGAGGAGTAGGTACCTACTTGTTATTTACGCGGAAGACGATTCTGTCTGATAATAAAATTTAATGTAAATCAAACATTTATTACGAATACGACAAAAACATTTACCAACACCAGCAAATATTTTTTCTGTTGTACTTTTTCTTGAATTCTTTTCCAAAGACAATACAGCTACTAATATTGTTTCCTATTCTCATTCAAGATGTTAACAGCATAATTCCATTGTATTCATTACACTCGTTGTACGTACCAGCATTTTTGAACCCGATTCCCTTGACAGTGACTTTTTTCCCTTCTTCCATCCAAAAAGAGCCATATTAGAATGTTAAGCCTGTCACAAAACTTGGAATTAGATCAGAGGGATGGGTGACATGCTCCTTACAAAGTACAAAGTTAAACAGAAAAAATACTTTTCGCACTCAACATAGGCGTCACTAACAAAATGAAAACTGGAGTATTTCATTTTATTTATCACAATAAAAAAATATCTTAAATGAGGTTGTTGTTGTATAAAGCCATTTTGTTGTGAAGTTACAGAAATTTCTATAACTAATTGGCCTTCCATATACCTACACGGTATATTTTTTATATTTGGGTGTGATTTCTATTTCAGTCAGAAAAAGTATTTACTTAATCACAGTCTCATTTAACAATAATCGTCACATTCAATTAAAGGGTGTTATCAATAGATGTCAAGATAATAGTATTATACTTTTCAAAAAGTAGACCGTTCATTAAGAACAAACATCTACTTCTCGGGTTATATGCCCCGACAGACACTGGATTACACATCTAAGTTAAACTGGGATGAGATATCTTCAAGATATAACCAACCATTGTGGTTTGTAATAGACCGTTTTAACGTGAGACATCTTGTAGTTGCGGCCATCGTTGTATAGGTTTATATGGGAAATAGGGCTTAGAGAATCAAATACTTTTCTGGGTGACTACCACTTGTTGATATCAAATCAATACATAGGTAAAAGTAAAACTGCGAGTGTTTTAACAGGAATCCTAACGCGACATTGTCGCCTGAATGGGCACCTGAAAAAGCTCAAAGTAGTGGAGGAAGAAGAATGTTATTACCTTTTGATTATTGTAACCTGGATTGCTTGCGCACAATTAATCAGTGATTAATGTAAACAAAACTAAACGATCTATTGTTAACAATAAAACTAAAACTTAATATTGCTAGCTGTGGTAATATCTCAGGGCAGGTTCTTCAAATAGATAATAAATAAAATTTTGTGCAGTTTATTTCTAAAACATCTGTTTGTTAAAACAATGTATACAAATAAGCAAGTGTCACTCTATGAAGGAAGTAGTAAATAATCTTAAATGATTCAATGGTTGGTGGTTAACAAAGGTAACTTATCTTATTAGTTTTACCCTTTGTTGATATACGTATATGTGCACTGGGCTTACAGTGGATTTTCTATACAAAAAGGTTAGTTATTTTCATAGATGTATATATATATATATATATATATATATATAAAATTGTAACTTTGTTCTAGGTTGTCCAAGTAGGCAATTACGTAAAGTATGGAGAAAAATTCATGAGATGTCGCAATATAATATCGATATATCAGATAAATTTATAGGGCTGTCTACACTAAAGCAAATACTTAAGATTACGACTTATCTGGTACTCCTATGAGATGCTGAGTCGTCGTTCCCAACTTTTACGTAAACTTAGTTCTGGTATCTTCCAGTTAATGTGCCATAAGTCTCAAAATAAATCCAGATATACCGCAGGAAATAAACCAATAAAAATTAAAGTGGTACGAAAGAAGGTAAGTACCAAAAAAAACTCTG
>CAJUYI010002507.1:31084-49223 GCA_910591695.1 Galerucella pusilla | reverse complement strand
CAGTGAATGTCACCCCAAAAATCACACATACATACATACATACATCATACAGGGCTTATATTTTTAGGGCTTTTCGGAAAAACAAACATTATTATTTTTATAGTTTATAAGCATTTTTTTGCAATGGATACCATTAAAAATAAGAAAACGGGTAGTGTGTGTGTAAACCAATAAATATTTTGTATGAGAATATTGTTTTATTCACTCATCACTGTACTGTTCTACAATATTCAAGAACAAACATTTAACACGTTCAAGTCAATTTAAAACTTATGCTACCTACGCATATGGAATAGTAAAATGAATCGTAAGGCGATCCGTTCAAGGTCATCAAAACCTCTGGCAATTTATAAATGAAATTTATAATAGTAATACTACTGGTTCGTTCCTATACTGTGCCTAGTGGTTAGTCTACAGTCGGTTAGTGTTCAAGAAAAACCGCTCGAAATAAAATCACGTGAACATTGGATGACCTAGGCAAGTGGACAAGGTTGAACGGGGCATATTTCAATGTGAGTCGTCAAATACGCAGCCAACTTAGAATAGGTCACGCGTGGTCTTTGTTTAAATGCCGTTTTTCTTGGGATCGGCCAGACTGTAGTATTATGGCAGAATTCACGTTTAGGTAATTCTTTGTTTCATATTTTTAAGGGCATCCTCGTGAAAAGATAATTTACAAGGGTCTGCAAGGGTATGCATTTTTCGAAAAAAAATTTTAAGACAAAACTATACTTAAATTTTACGTAGCTTTCAAAAATGTATTAATATACTGGGTGCTCGATTCAAAATAACAAAGTTACACTGCCATCTTTGAAAATATTTTAGTTGGAAAGAACGTATCCGAAAACCGAAACGTAAAAATTTTCATGATTTTACTATAAGTATTTTGCCATATACAGATAGTTTTAGCTCGTCGTGGGACATCCTGTATATTTGTATCGTATAGTTATTTTATTATCCGCCTTGTTCATAAAGTTATTCAATAATTAAATGAAAAAAATTATAGTTTTTTTCTTTTAATAACGATAACGATTAATCATTGATAAAAACAAAGTTTTTATTAACTAATTTGATTGATGTGCTGTGACATTGCTATTAATGGTATTTTTAACAAAATTTTCTGCAGATTCGTAGATATTATATTCATATACTTTTAATTGATTAAGAGAATGGTTTTGTAATAAAAAATTCATTGTTTCAATTTTATATATTATTAACTTTTGACATTTTATATGTTTGTTTTTATCAAATACATTCTTATCTGCAGTGATCTAAGAATTCCTGGTAATAAAAATATAATAATCAACCCTAAATACTAATTAGTTGAATCCTTGATTTTTCCAATTTTTACAAATATGTTCAATGTCCCGATTTTCATCTCTACAGTAAAATTAGAAATATTACCGGTACCTACAGTTCTCGCGAAATTTTCTGCTCTTCAAAGATATTTTTCCAGATTTCGAGTTTCTCAAATAGTCTTTGCGATATTTGCGAAAAACCGAACCGTATATCTTTTATTAATTATTCATAAACTTTGCAATTTTTCCATCCCTAATTCACCAGTATAACATGTCAGGTTTGAAATCAAATCGAATTTGCTTCAATTCCTTTCAAAATTCTATAATTTTTCAGATTATTTGGATAATGAACTGGCCAATAAATAGTACACTTGCCCTAACTATCCCGCATTGCGAAAAAGTAAAATCAAACAAATGGATTCCAGTAGCATTTATCATGTGTATTTTATGGATAGGTATTTTATCATATTTATTATCATGGATGATAACAGCAGTAGGTCAGTGGAAACCATAACTAATTTATTTAGTATTTAAATGTACATTAGTACCTATTGAAATGTCTATTCTTACTACCTGTATATTTCCGAGTGAAGTATTCCAGATTAACTGAAACTATTCAGGCGTGAGCTGAAATTTCAAAACCTAACCTCACTTTTATTCTTTATTTTTCAATTTATAACTTATAATTATGATTATTATGATTTTTAGGTGATACTTTGGGAATTCCTGACTCTGTCATGGGTATATCGTTTTTAGCAATAGGCGCAGGAGTACCAGAAGCAGCATCTAGCATAATAGTCATTAGAAAAGGTAAAACATCAATGTTAGAGGCGCAGATAATCTAATCAGGCTTGGGGAAAATGATCCAATATTACAAGTCATCTTCAGTCACCACTAATATCGACACTTCTACTTGCTAATGCCGGGTTTTCACACTACGAATGGAATGCGGAGAGAAATTTCTTTATACAAGTGCGCATAGCAAAAGCAAAACTATTTTTTCTGTGTTAATATATCTATTGGTTGCTATTTTCACCCTAGGTATTCAAATACCATCATTTGCCCACGGCTGGTGTGAACCCCGAAGTAGGAGTGGGCCAATTGAGGCTAAGCCTATGACAAGAAGCGCTTACTGCGCTACCTCTGCTGCAGGCAGCCAATGATGTAATTGAACCCAGGTTTGTGTTTGATAAACCCTACAAAATACAAATAAAACAGAACACAGTCAGATGCTTCAAATGCAATACGCATATATACAGATGTCTCAAAAATGAAAGAAGGCTCAGAATGTGGAGTTTACTCCAGAGCACTGAGCCTAAGGATTAAGTTGGGAATGGGAAACAATACCAGCGTGGTCCAAACAGAGCTGGCTGGTATCTCAATCGCCACAAAATAACTAACCAGAAAAGGAATTTCTGGTAAAAACATAGAAATCTGCACTGATAGTAGACAAGCCCTATTAACCTTGAACAAACAACGTGTTATATCGGGGCTAGTACTAGAGTGCCACCAAGATTTAGCTAACGCCTCGGCAGATATAACAATATTATCCTGAGGTGGGATAAAGGGCACCACAGGAGTAAAGGAAATCGCATTTCTGATTCTTTAGCCAGGGAAGCCGCTAAAAATTCTAGGAACCAGTGACACCTACAGCCTAACGACTTCGACAATTGCGGAACTAGCCAAACGTTACACCCATGCTCAATCCCTTAAGAGATGGGATGTAATCAAAGGATGCAGTCTTGCCAGGATCACCCTTGGCGACCCTGGGAAGCTAGCACCGAAGAAATATTTGGCGATAACCTATGTTTAACAGTAGGAATTCTGACTGGCCACTTTCAACTAAGGAAAACAACTCCATACTCTGATGCTAGTGGACACACCTCTATGCAGGTTGTGTAAACAGGAAGATGAAAATGTCAGGCATATATAATGCGAGTGTCCGGAGTTATCGTCAATAGGTGAGGGTATGTTCGGTGAGTCTTGGCCTACACCTGCCGATATAAAGAAGATGTCTCCTAGTGACCTGTCCACCTTCTTGGGAAGGATAGGATGGACGATAACCTAGGAGGACAACTCCTCTGGAGGATGTACAATGGGTCACATGGACTAAGTGCTGTGAGCCTACACTCACCTTCCCTACTCTTCAGATACAGATACCATAATTTATTCCACACTTTGCTTTTATATATTGAGTGTTTGTATCTTCTGGATTATCTAGGTTTTTTATGATGATTTTTTTCAGGTAAAGGTGGTATGGGCATAAGCAATTCACTTGGTTCGAACACATTTGATGTTTTGTTATGTCTGGGTCTCCCATGGTTATTAAAATCGTGTATGTCTACTCAGAAATCGGTAATTATCTTTTGATATAAAATACAGCCTTTAATTTTGATATGTTTTTAGGTATACATCAATTCGGCTGGTCTTCAATATAGTGTTATAATTCTTTTAATCACTTTAATAGCATTTTATTTTGCATTGGCTATTAACAACTTTAAATTGGATAAATGGATCGGACTATACTGTTTGATTATATATCTAATATTTTTGGTAATAGCTACAATGATTGAGCTCAATTTACTTTTTCAAGTTAATCTTCCAACCTGTGGTAGATAAAAAAATTTTAGGAATATTTTTTAATTTTGTTTCATATAATTTGTAAAAATTTACAGGAAAATGAGATAATCAGATAGGAGTTCAAATATTTCTATTACCTCAGGAATACTTTCCGTATAAATGTTCCAAGAAGCTTGAAAATTAGTTTGGAGCTTGCGTAAATTAAAACTAACGTTCCAACATGCCAATAATTGATTTTGAACTAATTTGTTCTAACAAATGAACGTACTATATCGGAAATAAGCATCCCAAACGACTGGAGCTGGAACACAGAACCAGTCCCGAACTAGGAATTGGTAACGCCTGTGCATAAAATCATTCGGAACCAATTCGGAACCCAATCTAACAACTTTTTGTTTTTTCAGGTTAAATGTGGATAGAACTTTTCGAAAGACATTTAATTCTTAGCGTTTCCTGAGATTACTAAAAGTTGTTTGGTCACAAAGATGAGTAGAAATGATTTGACACTTCGTAGGCAAAAATAAGTGATTGAGACAATTGTGTAATTGCACACGGTGTCATTTGTGTGAAAACAGTGAACGTTCTGTCTAATCCCACGTAAAAGATAACAGGTTTTAGTAGTAAGGCAAATAAATTGTAAAAGTGTGGGTATAATAAATGAATAAAACAGTGTAAAGAGTATTCGTTATCATGAATTTAAAAAAATATATTTAAAAAAAGGGGCAATTAGTCAAAGTAAGAAAATTACAATATCCTTTGAATTATCTGCAAATTTTTTTCTACTTTTTCTTACTAGAAAATTATTTTAGAATATATTATACACCAATTAGAAATTTTCATATTGTAGATATTCTTTTTGTGGAAATTCTCCATTGTACACCACCCACTGGCGTAGCTACAGGGGGGCCGGGCCCCCATGCTTCTTTTGGGCTCCCCCCGATATTTTCAGGGTCCATCAAGATTTTCCAAATGAATATCCGTACCAAATAAAGTAGACACCAGACACGAATCAAAATATTTTATCATTTATTTTATCATTGAAAATATATCGATGAATTTCAGGTGATTAGGCAATCTAGCCCTATGGCTAGCAGCTTTTTTTATGTTATTTAATTTTTCAAAGTTATTTGTTTCTTTGGTCTAGAGGATTATTTTGTAGGTCCATTTTTGGCTAAGACATCAAACAATTTTTCAAATGAGTCACGGGCTTTTATTTCCAATAAATAATTCATGAATAGGCTAGATCACATCACTATAGACCAGACCCTTCCTAGGCCACCCTCAGGTCTAAGATTCAAAGAAACAGAGAACTGACAGAATAATTACAGAATGCATAGAAAAATAGTAATTATATACTTATTATATACAAATATATACAAATTTCCAAAAAAAACCTTTTTACTAGGAAAGCGCCAATTCATTCGACTCTGCTCCTCTATTTCGGACCATGCGATCCGGAGCGTAAGATTTTCATGAGATCAATTATATCGGATCACGGTCCAAGTATAACGACGATCGCCTCATGTGATCATTCGCCATAAATCTATGCCGCTCATTGTTCAAGAATAGACGTCCAGGCACTTGAACTGAATCTTTGTACTATTACCCATATGTTATCTACCCACTTCCATTCCAGAAGCTTGGTGTCTCCTATTTACGCCACCAGTTTATCTGAAGGGATCTTCATTTGTAACTGACTTACTTTATTCGTAAGCTTCTATTGGGCTTTTGAATTGCGTCGTTTTCGTCGTCATATAAAAGTTACTTCGGTTAGGTTATTGAAGTTTGACAGCTTAACGCCATTTTTTGACTTTAAAGTCTATAAAATATGTTCCTAATAATTTAATTCTTTCCAAATTATACGGTTCTGAAAGTAGTGATTTATTGAAAATGTACTATTACTACAAGGTAAGTTTATTTAAATTTTAACTCGATTTGAACGATTAAGAGATGATCATTTAACTTAACTAGTAGAATCTAAAAACTACATTGTGCTAAACTTTTTCCAAATTCAAATATAACAAAAAGAAATGTATCTTTCAATACCCATTTCACTTTCTCCCATTTTTCTTTCAAGAAAATATAACGTTAAAGTTAAGTTTGATTTTAGGTAGCTAAGTTCTTACATTACCGATATAGTAGGAATGGTAAATAGTCGTAGATCATTCTAGTTTAATAGTAATAGCTGATACCAAAATAACAAAACTATAATACTAGGTAAGTACCTTTATAAATAAAATGGAATTAATAATAATATTGTTATTATAAATATAGCAGCAGACTTTTTTGTTATCAATATATCTACTCATTAATTTTTTATTTAAATTCAAATGTATTCCAATAAAAACATAAAATAAAACTATTAAGCCGCGTCCACATTATGTCGAATGGTGTCGATCGACAATGCCGATCCTTTTGTGGATGGTCGCCCGACATTGTCGACCCATAATGTGGACGCAGTTTCACAATAGAAGGCATTGTCGATCGACCATATCTGTCGACACCATTCGACATAATGTGGACGCAGCTTTAGAACAGTACAGTCCACAGAAACAAACAAGACCTGGGGTAGGCGTGCCATGTGCTGTATTTTTGTAGAAACCATCGATATTTTGAATCAAAAACCAATTATCGAAACCATACGTGTCATTTGTAAAAAAAATATGTAAGAAAATTGGTATATTTGGAATTGTTACTTTTTCCAGTGTTCGTTGTGTTGTTTGAAAATTAGTTTTTCTCAACAGCAGCCAAAAGTTGAAGTGCATAACAGTGTTAATATACACTTCACCACTACCAATTATCTGGGTCTTACAGTCAAATTTATTTGTTAAATGCTGTTCCATTTTAACTTCACTTCTTTTACTTTATTCAAACCCAACAGTTGTTATATAATAGGTAGGTATACTACATTATTTCAAAATGAATTATTCTTGATAAATCTGTATTCTAGTTAACGAAGCAAATAACTCAAAATTATCCGATTTTATAATTCGAATTATCAGAATTTTTCAAATTTACCGATAGGACAACGTCTTTGACCCTTTTTTCTCTTCAAACTTGCCGCTACTCCCGCCTTGGAATCACTTCCCTAGCATACTCCAAGGTGGGCGGCGTTCCCTCTCACACTTTCCGTCATCTTCTTCCTTCTATCACTCCTACCTCTCACATGCCATGTCGAGTCCTTCTCTTTCCCTAATTATGCTCTCTACTACGCCACTTATATCCATCCATTCCTCCTCGCCCTCAACATAATCTCCTCCATATTTTCCTATTACACCGCCTCTCCCAGTTTATTTTCCAGCTTCTTCAGAACTTCCTCGTTTTCCCAACATCTAAACACATGTCCCACATCATCCTCTATTTCACATCTCTCGCAGACTCCAACTTCTCTTTTCTCAATATTGTGAAGGTAACCTCTACTCTCGACCCATGCCCTGTGAGCACCTGCGTCAAAAAGTACTTCACCCTGTGATGCATTTTGGCCGAATCGCCGCAGGATCGCCATGTAATGTATGCATCCTACTATGGATAATTGGTGAATTATAAGTGTGGAAGGGCCTCTGAATAGGTGGTGTTGCTGGTCACTCGGTGTGTCATCTTACAGGAATAAGACAACTACTGGAATCACTGGGACATGTTCTCTTTATTACCTAACTTTACTAGTATACATTAACCCACTTATAACTAGAATAATAATTAAGTTATATTTAGAATGATAATTAGAATTGAATGCCTCTTAAAACACTATCGTTAACAAATTTTTACGGCGAGTCAAGTTCACCCATTGGTAAATATAAATAATACTGTTTCTTTCACGCTCTGAACTTGACTTCGTACGTGTAACCTTTCTATTTCTTATTTATAAAACATTCATGATTTATTGGAATTAGCTTCAAGGGAATTTTTGTCTTTATTTATAATAATAATTTAAATAATAACTAACTTAATATTTCGGCCAAAAGGCATCACAACCCCCCCGAATTTCCAGTCCACCTAATTTCTTCTGCTCCCAATCGCTCCTTTTAACGCGCCCTCATACTCATCCCACCTTCTCTCCATCTCCTCCTCCATCATTTCTTGTACTTCATCTCTGGTCGCACCTAATGTCTTCGACCCTTAGTCGATATTAAAAATCCCAATACAATTATAATAGCCGTTTCATATATCCTTTCCGCTCCTCACATTGTCAACACTGGTGCAGCCACTAAAAAACAAGAATATTGATAAAATCATATTATCTCGATTATGTTTACAATCACTGATGCGCAATAATTAACATTGCCTCATGATTGGCTGGTTGTGATGACCTTTGTTTTAGTTCGCATATTTTCCGAGACTCTTGTTTGCGTCTGTTGACTGTACTTAGAACCAAGCAACAAATCTGCAAGTATTTCGGAATCTTCTACAGGAACTACAAAGAGCAGAGATTTATTAGGGTGAACCGATTTGTTTTGTTGGTTATAAAGTCATCTTCTCCCACTCATTTTTGTATTTTCCTTTTTAAATACTTTGACTACTGTTTCATGCAAATAAAGTTTATATTTGATACCCTTCATCCTGAGTCTGAGTCTGGAACAGCCCGGAACTACAACCATATCCTCGGCAACTGGTTACACAACAAAGTAACTGTTTCGCAAGGAAGGAGCTTGTCCATTTATCGAACTCGAATTCTTTTGTGCTATCTCAGAAGGACGCATTTAGGAAGAAGTCTGAAAATGGAGAAATGAACTTAGAGCAGCTCACTGCAGAAATACTCCAGTTTTCACGACCTTCTGCTCACTATGCTTTCTTAGATGATGGGTATACCAGCTATACACCCTTCATCATGCTACCAAGATCCTTTCTTGGTTCATATTTGCTTTGCCTAGCTTTGGACGGAGCACATGAATATCGTAAGAGAGCATGCTAAGCGAAGACAGTATTTTTATTTGCAATGAGCGAAAAAAAATTTTTTCCATCCAATAACATCAAACATATTTAAAAATAGTAATATGTACGCCTCTGAACATCCTACGTCAGATAAGATAAAACTATAAAGCACAATTTTTGCTTCACATCTCTTTAATTGGTCAGTGAATTTAATAGTAAAATGTGGCAAATTTAATTTTTATTTTAAATATCTATAAGAAAAAAATTAATTAAAATGTCTGCGCGGGCTGTTATAGGTGCCAACTGCACCCCACCTGGCATAGATGAATTTCCCGGAGACTTGTTTTCGAAAGAGCAGTTGGAAAATGGAGCAGTAGCTTTACATATATTAGCGACAGTATATATTTTTATTGCAATAGCTATAATTTGTGATGGATATTTTGTGCCAGCCGTTGAAAAAATATGCCACAGTAAGTTGATCAACAATTTAACAATCAATTTCTTGTAAGTTATTTAAAAAAACAGTAGCAAGTGAACTGTTAAAATAGTGTCAAGAGTAAAATCAAATTCAATGTTTAAAATTTTGGAATAAACGTTCTGAATTCACGACTCACCGTAGTTCACCCACATTTTCATAAAAAATAAAAATACATGTTGTGGTTGGCTGACTTCCAAGTCTAGAAGTGGCGTAGAAAATTATTATTGATCGGGAAACACAGAAAACAGAATATTTATAGCAGGTATTCATTGATTTTTAACGGGATAATTAAAAGTACCTTGCTGGACGATATTCTATAGCGAGAAAAAGTTACAATACGGCAACACCACACTGTAGTGTCAGAGTTGGTATAATTTAGACACATTAAACTGTCTGATGGTACACGGCAACTCAGCCCATTTGTATTTATTTGAAGAGATCAGTCTTGAGCCTTATTAGAGGCTCAACAATAGGGTGGGCCGAATTTCTAAGATTTTAGAATTTTGATTTGGAATATCTACGAAAAGTTGCTTTTTGAATATACAAAGAAATTAGGTAAGTTCCATTTTTTCAGCCATTTACGTTTTCAACCCTCTACAGAGCGTTAAAAAATTTAAGAAAACTTTTTAATTTTGATTTGGAATAGCGAGAACCAGTTTCCTTTTAGTAATAGAAGGAAAATGGATCCTCCTTTTAGATATTCTCCCTTTGGTACTCCAATTCTAAGGGGTCATCCATAAATGATGTCACACGTTAAAGGGGGGAGAGGGTACCACCAGAATGTGACATTATGTGACAAGGGGCATGGGGGTCAAAAGATTTATGACGTATCACATTAAAATTTGAAGTAGGTACTATAACGCGAAATTTATATTTGAATTGAAAAGTATTAAAATTTACGGTCTATATTTTTAATACTTTAGCATTCTCGCTACGATTTTATGAAAGATCATTTATTAAAAATAAGAAAAAAATGGAAATAGCTGTTTTCATTGGATCATTTTTAAATACATTCATAAATTTGGAAAATGTGTGACGTCACATCAGGGGGGACGGGCTCTAAAAATGTGACAACCTGCGACAAGGACGGTGCAACCTGACGAAAGCCTATTTTCCCGACATATTCCACCCACCACGACGAATTTAGTAGTTGAGGTGCGCATGCGTCCAAGCAGCCTTTAACCTTCTATTCGATGTGACTGAATGTGAGCTGATTAGCGCAGTTGTTAGGGTATTGAGGTCGTAGGTTCAAAACCCGGTTAGGTGCTGGGTTTTTTTTTCAGTTTTTTATTTCTTATTTTCTGGTATTTACATATTTATTCCAATATTGTTATGTTACTACTAAATTTGGCAACGTTGGAATATGTCGGGAAAATAAGCTCTCGCTGCAACCTGCGACAAGGACGGTGGGAGGAGTTAAAAAGTTCCAAAATTTGTGTGACGTAATTTATAGATGGCCCCTAAGGGTCTCTAGCTCCAATGAGTCAATGTTTCCCATTCTAATTTCTTTCCCCAACCTTTATCCCACATGTCAACCATTTTAGATCTACAGATGGTCTTAAGATCCGATCTGAATATGGTATTTTGATTACATATCTTCAAAAATAGTGAAAAGAAATGCCAATAAACACAATTTTTTTGGCGCTGAGATGGGGTGCTGGGTATATTTCAAATAAAATAAAAAATCAATTGATCGAGTCTGTAAAAATAAGAGCCCTCTTGAAAGATTAATTTCTTATATAGTGCTAGGCTTTTAATGGGGCATTGAAGTTCTGCAGAAATAATAGTACATGTTGTGGTTCTGATGGGACAGCAAATTGGGATGCCTTGCGAAATTCATGGTTTATACTCGTTCATAGAAAGAAAAATGTGTTCACCTTGATGAGGATCTTTAAAGCCAGTTTATAACAAATGTTTTTGTTGCCTTAAAATGTATTATCAATGAATAATTCAAAAATATGACAGGGTTATAGCCAAAACTTTCCTAACGTTTCAATTATTTATAAACAAATACTTCTAATGACTACTTACACATGTGAGTATTTGTTTACCATAAAACACATGGTTTATTGCATGGATTTGGTTATTCATTGTTTTTCTTACAGCTCTCTAATAAAAAATCCTACCAAAGGTTGCCTGGAAATAGGAAATGTTACTGAGGAGTCTAATCCCTCATTAAAAAAACTGTTATCAGTGTCAGCTAGTATTTGTTTTTGAAATTTGACAACGTTTACGCTTAGAGACATTGTATAACTTTCCAATTGTCGATTGTTTCAATATATCTTTGCTGTACCGAATTTTCTCAGTATTACCCAATTGTATTTTACTTATAGACATATTCTCACCTTTTGATAAGTTTCACACCCAAAATTAGCTTTAAATAATCCGTGAACACGGTAAAATAGGAGCACACGACTATTTACACATGTAAACAATATTAAAATGACAATTTTCGGTCTTGCAATGTGTAGTTTTTGACCTTACCGATCTAGTGGGATTGAAATCCAGCATTTACACAAACATTGGGACGAATTTATAGTAGGTATATTAAGTATCAAGAACGGTAAGGGTTGTTTACCGGTCGACAGCAATGTTTGGAGGCTGAGCGTAGTGAAGCCTCCAATTTTGCTGGAGACCGGTATTACCCTTAACGTTCGAAATGCTTATACCATTTTTTGCGCGATCATATTGGAATATTCGAATTTCGATTAAAATAATTTAAATTTCTTTGTAATGAACGAAATGTTGAAAGTGACATTATTTATACTTCTCGATCAGTTTAAAATATAATTTGCATTTTGGTGAAATTGTTTTCATGCTATTTATTACTTTTTATATTGTTCTGTTCGATTCTGTTCATTAAAAAAATATCAATCTTCTTATTTTTTTTTTGTTCCTTTTGTGTAATGAATCAAGTAATATATTATTTGGGACCACTTAAATGTATGTAGGGCTAAGACGTCGGTAAGTAATTTACTTACCGACGTCTGATCGGTAAGTAAATCACTTACCGACGTGTTAGACTTAGAAACCAGTAAACACAACCTACCGACCTGGAAACCGATGATGTAAATAAACAAAAAAGATCGATCGCGCAAAAAATATAATTTGCATTTTGGTGAAATTGTTTTCATGCTATTCATTACTTTTTATAATGTTCTGTTCGATTCTGTTCATTAAAAAATATCAATCCTCTTATTTTTTTTGTTTCTTTTGTGTAATGAATGAAGTAATATATTATTTAGGACCACTTAAATGTATGTAGGGCTAGGACGTAGTTTACTTACCGACGTCTGAACGGTAAGTAAATCACTTACCGACGTGTTAGACTTAGAAACCAGTAAACACAACCTACCGACCTGACAACCAATGCTGTAAATAAACAAAAAAGATCGATCGCGCAAAAAACCAGTTAAAGGTACTCAATGTGATGTGAAGGTTAGTTTAGGTTAGAGTAAAACTGCACTAAGAGTTTTAACAGGGGACCTGACGGGACATGGCTAAATGGGCATCTTAAAACGTTCAAAATAGTGGAGGAAAAAAAATTTCGATTCTCTGTTATGCTAGAAGAAACCTCCATCCACCTATTTTTCTTGGTTCAAGTCTCAAAATGAAACATTACTCTACTTCTCCCTCTTTGGCGGTCCGTATTTTGGAGGCCCCTGGTCTATAGTGTGTATTAATAACAAAATTTTTCCAGTTTTCAAAGTTCCATCTGACATTGGAGGTGCGACTTTCATGGCTTTTGCAACTGCCTCTCCAGAACTTTTCGTTAACATCGTTGGAACTTTTGTTACCGAAGGAGACATTGGACTTGGTACTATTTTAGGATCAGCTGTGTTCAATATTTTAGGAGTTACTGCCGTCTGCGGACTTACCCTTGGAATAGTACGTAAGAATTTCATATATTCACAGTCCCAACCTTTTACATACATGAATAATATGATATTGTTATAGTGTCATTAGAAAGAAAAATATAAAAACTTGTCAACTTTTTTAGACTGGAACAAAATCAGACTTAGATTGGTGGGCCTTGTCCAGAGATTCACTGATATATGGAATTTCAGTATGTTTTTTAATAGGATTTTTAAATAATGAAAAAATAGAATGGTATGAAGCACTCACGATGGTTCTGGTTTATGCACTTTACATCGTGTTTTTAATATTTGATCAACGCATCCAAAGATTTGTTAAAGGTATAAGTTATATTTTAATTTAAACAGTATTGTAGATGCATAGTTCAACTGTGGTTCTGTGTTGAACCGAGTTTAATTGCAAATTTTTGTTGTAAGTACGTCAGTTACTACTGATCTGTGGTTCAAATAGAAGTTTACGTGAACGGTCCTCGAAGGGCGTTCAAAAGCGGTTCAAGAGGGTTTTGGCATTTGACGTTGACAGCGTCGTCTGTCAATACCCAATTAGCAGACTCACCATTGTTTTGACATGATCCCTGTCCTCACTCATTAAATTTGTTGTAAACTTTGACGACTGCTCTATTATGAACTGATCCACTTGTCTTTGCCCTGTTAAGCTTGTCTACCATTCCATAAACTTGTGACAGTTTTTTACTAATTACATTCGACAACTAGCAACTAGCATCACTAACGGCATTGGCTATTCGTTCAAAAAGTCTAATATGTTCTCAAACATGTTATATACGCCCCGGTATCACAGAATACACCATCCCAAGAAGAAACGAAGCTTGTGCTATTTTACAATTCATTTTCTGAGTGCGCATGTCTGACAGTTGCCATTTTAAGCCTGTTGTCTGTCAATGACATATGATTTTTGAGAATTTTGAGCACGTTTCACACCTGTGACATTATAATACTTTCTTCTTCAAATAGCCACAAACAAAATTGAACGCATGTAAAATTGTGAGCCTTTCATTCCTGTAATTTTAATCCGGTATTGATATTTGATATGATATTTAAGATCCTTCGGTTTCACTTTTTTGCGTGTAGTTAACATTTAATTTACATTTTTTGAACAATTTTCTTAATGTGACTTTATCCGTTATCTGTCAACGTCAGTTTGAAGGTCACGAAATTTTGCCCCAATAACAACAAATGATTTACGCTGGCCTTCGCTTCTTGTTGGGATGGTGTATTCTGTGCCGGTATTATCAACACCTGTTTTTGTTTTATTTTTATCATCACCCACACACGAAAAAATTTATCCTTTCCAGCAAAATGGTCACCAAAATCATCAGATTTGACAATTAAATCTCCAAATTCTTTGAACAGCATAGAAACCGGACAAGATAGCATTTCTAAAGCAACTATAATCACCAAGATTTCCAACTCATCTGATACTATTGAAAACGGTAAATACATTCCAAATTCTTCTAAAGAAACTGTTAGTACAGATGAAGATGATGAATTGTCGCTTTGGAAATGGCCTAGCAAATACAGTACAATTAGACAGGTATTTAACTTCTGCAAATAATTGATTCATTATTGAACCTCAAAGGCGTCGTTTGCAACATTTTATTGTGTAGGGTTATGCAGTATTGCATGCAACAGAATAATACAAGTACGAGCTCCGCATGCAACATTGATGAATAAAAACGAGTAGGACAAGTAAATACTTGAACATATCAAAATAACAAGTAAACGCCAAAATTGAAGTGAATAAAACAAGTATTTACTCTTACTAGCGAGTAAATACTTGAGAGGCTAATAAAACCCGAAAAAATGCCAATTTTGTTGTGAATAAACGCAAGTAAATACTTCTGTAGCAAGTAAATACTCGTCTATTCGCAAGTCAACCCGACCCCAGACTTGCAGTCGTACTTGTACACGAAATATGGCTGCATTTATGAACCTGCGTGGTGTGAAACGTTATAGAGACCGGTGTGATATAAGTCCCGATCTATCTAAGGGATTATTACGGTTTGAGAGAGAAAACGTAGATTTTCTCACTTCGCACTTTCTTGATGAAAACACTGATGGATTAACTGCACGGAAAAAGATGGAAAGTTAGTTTAGCGGCGAAAACAGAACAAGTCACAACAGGAAATGATGCGTAGTCTGTGTGGCGCTACAAGTATTTACTTGCCTTTTTTGTGAATTCAGTTGTCTCGCGAGTAAATACTTGCTAGTATACCCTGGGTTGAGGAGTACACGGTCACAAGTAAACTCGACGCTTTATTCACATCGGTTTACTTGGAGTTTAAATACTCGTTACACTTTACTTGTAAGTAAATACTCGTCGTACTCGTTTTTATTCACACCGCTCATTATATCGGAACGTTTTATAATATTTTGCAACAAAAGACGAAATCTAAATGCTTACCTACATCTTGCCACGTTTTGACGTTAGTGCTAGTACCAGAATCTCTTTTGATCACTTTTGAATGGACTTATCGTCAGAACACATTAACGTAATGTCTGTTAGGAAGGCAAGTCTTTAAAAAGATGTGTCTTGGAAATTCCTACCAGCCTGTACTTTTTAGTGAGGTTTTTGGATGATTATTTACCAGATTATTTCAAAGCACATTTACTATTTTTGTCACCATTAATACGGTATTTATTTATTCAAGGTTATGTGGATGACAAAGTGGCCAATAGAATTTGTATTTGCCATAACAGTGCCTAATTGCGAAAAAGTTAAATCCAATAAATGGATACCGGTAGCATTTTTCATGTGTATCGTTTGGATTGGTGGTTTATCCTACTTTTTATCATGGATGATAACCGTTATAGGTAAGAAGAGGATTATTTTTTTAATGAAATTTCAATTCTCTCAAGAGAGAGTATGTTTTATTGATATGTTACTTCTTTTTTTTCAGGTGATACATTCCAAATTCCTGATTCTGTGATGGGTATATCATTTTTGGCCATTGGAGCCGGAGTCCCCGAAGCAGCATCTAGTTTTGTTGTAGTTAGAAAAGGTAACGTTTTTGTATGTGGGTGATTCAACCAGCAACGTCAGTATTCATGTTCCAGTTAATTTTTCGAAACATACGTTTTAATGTTGGAATAATTCAGTATGTATAAGTTGATTACATTTGTTCTCAATCCTTTTCTAAACTCTAATTCAATTTTTTTAATATAACTTAACAAAATATTGGAAACATAAGATGAGATCTCAGCTCCGTGTCATGTCCCCACATCATGTACGGCAAGGTAGAATATGAACTACACATTTGAAAAATTGAAAAAAGTATTTATAAACTGATTATTCATATAAAAAACTGTCAAATTCTCAGCGTCAGGAACAATGACTTTGATTTTTCAACAACAATATTCATTTTGGACTAACATTGATTTGTCCCCGTGTTGTAATCTCAGCTCCGTGAACAAGAAATTCGACTTCACGAATATCCACTAGGTGGCAAAAATGTTTATTTGCAATCATACACGTGCGTCCGTTTGTTAGTTAATGTCATTCTTAAATTATGAAAACAAACAATTTTATTTTGTTAAATCTACATTATATTTAAACTTAAAGTGACGCGCTTCGCTATCACAGTAGCTTTTTCAAACGAATGAAGGTATAATGTCATTATTTCGAAGAAAGAGCGTGAAAGTAATCGGTACTGTATTATTTTGGTTATTATTATATGTAAAGGTGAGAATGTTATTATTCATTCTCAGTTCCGTGTTCACGTATATTTTCAGTCGAAGTATATGTACTTGCATGGTACAATGGGGTTTTATTGTTCTCAATAAACTGTAATCATCAAGGAGCTGAGATTCAACTATGGGGCTGAGATAGAGTTACGTTCTCGCATATATTATACATATTTTATCCCAATTATGAAAATCACTTCACATGATAAATAATTTTGTCACAATGTAATCAAAATGTATGATAAAATCCATTAAATCTCAGCTCCGTGGCTTTGTCCCAGCAAAAATTAAGAATAATGTGAAAAATATTTTGTATTTATCTTGCACTATTCATATCTCCTGGTTTTATCATTTAACTACAAAATATGTGTTATTTTCAAATGTAGAAAAAAATAAAATTATTCTCGTCAAATCTGACGTTGCTGGTAGAATCACCCATGTAGGTAATTTTTCGATACTAGATTTTCAGAAACACACCAACAGCAAGGTTGGTGATAAGGTGGACACTTGCCTTAGATATTTATAAAATAACCTCACCAATACTGTATTATTGAAATTTATTACCAAAAACTTTTATGTAATAATATTTTTTACAGGTAAAGGAGCAATGGGTATAAGTAACTCACTCGGATCCAGTACTCTCGATATTCTTCTATGCTTAGGACTTCCTTGGTTATTAAAATCGACCGCAGTGTCAGCAAACAAATGGGTAAAATATGTTCATGTAACTCTTTTCATTATTGGTTTCATGGAAAACAATTATTTTTATCACAAATGCATGATTCAAAACTAAAATGACACCATCAGATATCAACTTTTTTAAGGCATATTAGAGGTTTGTCAAAAAACAGAAACTTGACTTAAGAGTGAAGTTGAAGTTGAGTTTCCAAAAACTAATCAAATGATCCTCCACAAAGACAATGAAAGTTTCCTCACTGCTCGAAAAACAATTGAGTTTTTAAAGCAAGAAAACATAGAATTTTTGAACCATCCTCCATACAGTCCAGTCCTGAGTCATTTCCAACATTTCCGAATATTGAAAATGAGCTGCATGGTCAAAGCTTCCAGTAAATGCCTGTATCTGTATCTGTAAGAATTTGGAGGGTGGGTGACCCCCACAGCACTTAGGCCACAATTGGCCCATTGTGCATCCTTCTGAGGTTCAGACTTCCTTCTGGCTCGTCATCCAGCCTACTTGTTTGAAGTGGGCGATAACGTCGCCGGAAGTAAGCTCCCTCATGCTGGCTTGTGTTAGCCTGTACTCGCCGAATACAGAAAACCTAAATTGAAAGAGTGTCGGACATTCACAAAGAATGTGTTCGACAGTCTTATCTTCC
>CAJUYI010002507.1:0-30984 GCA_910591695.1 Galerucella pusilla | reverse complement strand
TGGTTACCTTCCGATTTACTGTGCCCCTTGATCCAGCCTAGAGTGACCTCGTTGTTGCTACATGTTTCAATCAGGGACAGGTGACACTCCAGTACTAGGCCTGATGTGATACGTGGTCTGTTCAGGGCTAGTAGTGCTTGTCTACTATCCGTAAGAATGTGAATTTTATTACCTGTGGTGTTTCTTTTGGTAATCTCTTTTGCGGCGATGTAGATAGCAGTGAGCTCTGTTTGAGCAACGCTGACATTACAGCCCATCGCCCATTTGATTATTAGATTCAGAGATCTGGAATAAATTCCACATCCTGAGCCCATATTGGTTTTAGAGCCATCCGTGAAGATGCGGAGTGCGCCTTCTTCTGATGTGTCTTGTGTGTTATATTTAATGATTACCTTGTAGGGCCTGTGGAAGGCATATTGTGGTGAGATTTCGTTCGTATTTGCCTGCAGCAGTGGAACCCCATTGATTGCCTCACGCAATAGGTTAGGTACGTCTCAATCTACCAGATCCTACGTCAGGTTGTATACCGGTAGATCGTAAGCGTGTCACGGTCATCAAAATAACCTCCTTGATGTGTATGTCAAGGGAAGTGAGACCAAGGATCACCTCCATCGCTCTGGTTGGTGTGGTTCTCATGCCTCCTGTTGTATTGAAGCATGCTGTTCTCTGAATGCCTTAAAAAATTCTATTTTTAATGTACCAGCAAGCGAGAAGAACAACTGCTTGTAGAATGCATTTCTCTCCGTCGAGAATACTTTGGAAAGCTCTATTATTCATTATATATCTGCTCTTTTTGTATAGCTCTTTGTGCAAAATATAATTAATTATTAATATTTGGTTTGTTGCAGGTAAACATTAACTCTTCGGGTCTTCAATTTACATCTATTACACTAGTTGTTACACTATTGGCGTTTTATTTCGCTTTAATGGCGAACAAATTCAAACTGGATAAATGGGTGGGACTGTATTGTTTAGTTATATATCTAATATTTATAGTAATTGCTAGTCTGATTGAACTGAATGTATTTATGGAAGTGAATCTACCAACATGTGGACGGTGACGATAAGTATTTTTCTACAAAAGATGGCAGATATTTTTTTTAAAGTAGGTAACTTTATCCTAGGAAGAAATATCGGTTTTGTTGTACAAAATTAATTATTTTTTTGTTATTAATAAATATGTGATCTGCTGTTTAGTTTTATTCCACAAATTTTAATTTGTGGAAGTGCCCAAAGTATTTCATATACACTGCACACAAAGCTGTAGAAAAGTTAAGATTCCTATCAAGTCCGGTTCTTGAGACTTGGCACACCTAGACAAGGGCTTGTTGGTTGTACAAAACGTAAATCGTTATAATTCTGGAATCAAAGGAATTAAAATGTCTGGCAGCCAATGAACATTGCTCTGGAAGGCAACTAACTGGTTCATTATTGATCAGAAAACATATAAGGCTCCTAAACATACTGTTTGCAATATTTAAGACAAGGTGGAGCTCTGTAGGGACTGTAGGTACAGCATGATGGCTCAGTAACGGTGTGAGATTAATTCAGATTTTACTTATTTGTTGGGGAGAGTTTAATGCTTATGGAAGATAATTAAAGGACCAAACCCAACCAAACACATAAGATTAACTGCTTTTACGATTGGCTGGAATTAAGGATCAAATTGATCAAGAATGAGATAATTCTTAGTGAGTGGTATGAATAAAAACGAAGTACATGCTGATACTAGAAGTATTAGCATTTTCTACTACATTTCAAAGTAGATACTTTTAATTTTTCCGGAAGTTACTATACTAAGTAGCACTCTCGTGAAAATTACTGAAGTATTTACTGCAATTTGAAGTAGCTACTTCTCACAGCAGATACTTCGATTTCAAGAAGAAATTGTAGTATTTGCTAAACGTTAGCGAAGTTGGTATAATAGCAGCTTCTTGAGAATTCTACGGCTAGTTTTGTTTGAAAATGGATGGAATACGCAGAAGAAAAATATACAGTGCATAAATATTGGTTAACTCTTTAAGGGCTGTATCTTTTGCAGACTTGATAGCAGTATCTTGAAATCTTCTAGCGTTATAACAAATGCTAGTTGTATATCTTCATTTTGGGACTCTTCTTGCTGGGGCATTTCTTCATCTGAAGACATTTTACACAATAACGAGCACACTTTATTACTTTCAATAATTTTATTGACAACCAAGAAAAATAGCAAATAATATTTCGAGTAGTTTCGAGGGTAGCTCGACAATTTTGTATAACAACAACGATGGAACAGAAAATCTAATGAACTTGTCATGACCTGCTCCTCGATCAGAAGGAGTGGGAGATGCTGCACATGTCGAAGCATATACTAGGGACTAAAAGTAGATACTACAAGCAGTGTAGTAAATACTTCAACGTTAAGCAGATTCTACCGAAACTGACCAGATGCTTCATGATGGAGCAAATACTTTGAAGTAGATCCTTAAATTTGTAGTATTAGCATGTACTTCGTTCTTATTTATACCACCCATTATGTCTCAAACATTGATAGTACCTACTACTTTTTGATCTCAGTTAATTTTAGTACATTTCCTGTGAAAAAACGTTTCTCATGTTCTAAGGTCACTATAAAACAAACATTCATTCATTATATTTGCAAAAGTATGCGTTAATTTTGGTGCGCAGTGTATTTATTATTAAAACGGTAATGGTACCTAATTACTGGTCCAGATTTCCTGAAAATATAATAGGGTAATTATTTTTATCTCACAGACTTTAGAACGTCATTTTTTGAACTTTTAATTGGCAGACGTGTTTAGATCTTCACATATAAACCTTTTTAGGTGGATATTTTGCTTCGTAACTTTTTTTTCATCCAATGTTTTGCACGAAGTATGAGTAAACAGAGAAATTTGGAGCAGCGGATGATATTGCGCTGGGAGTAGTAGTCTGGATAGGTTCAAGAATCAAGTTGAATAATTTAGTGAGAATATCCAATGAAGAAGGACCTGAAGGCACTCTGATGATGATGTAAACTACCTTTGTAGTTGTTATTGCAAATAATTTCAGATTGTATTAAGTACCTATTGGTAGATGTACTATTTTTTGTTCCATGACAAAGCTTTTAAGTGGAGGAAAAGGTTGACTGACAAATTAGAAGACTGAAATTTCATCTGCTCAAGTTATATATACTTAAAATTGATACAGCTGTGACTTATTTTATTTTTACATAAAAAATTTTGACTTTCAAAATCCGGTGAAAAAAATAAACAAATTTAATTTAAAAAACCTTTATTTTTTGTTATAAATATACAGTACATAAAATTATATAAATATATTAAATTTATTACTTCAATCAGCTTAACACAGATTGTTCCAGTTAACCAGAAACCTTAAATTACTGTGTGAAATTATTTAATAAAGTAATAATTGACTGTAAGCAATATCAGGTGAACAAGTAATTTTGCTGATGTCTTAGAACTGCTGCTTTCTATACCATCTAAAAAAAATTATAAATATTAAAAGCAGATAATGACATGATTGACGAGAACGTTAAAATTATTCAAATTGCTGAGAATTATTGTATTTACATACAGAGCGTTTCATTGGGAAAGGGCCTAACTTTAACTGTAGATGGGGATTACTTTGGTGCTTCCAAAAACCTATATTTAATGTTTCTTCTGCACCTTATAACCGAGATACAGGGTGTTTTATAAATGTATCCTATTTCTTTCGAATCTCATAACTTCCCAGTTACCCTGTATATTATTTTGAAATTTGGTACACGTAATGACCATTAACTAGAAACTCTATCAAAAGCATCTCCAAAAAGTTAATGCAGGTCCGGCTTAACAAAAAATTTCAAAATTCGTGTTTCCTAAAAACAACACCCTGTTTATAGATTTTTTTTAAATTGCTTTTTATAATTGGAAAGAGTATAAGAAATCGAATCCACATATTTCCTTTTTATTTTTCCGCAGACAATTTTACTACCAAAAATAATAATTTATGCACTTTTTGGGGGTTAACAATGGTATCGGAGAGGTTTTTTTATTTTTTAGCTTGAAATTAAATCTAATTGATGCATCTAGAGAAGCATCCTAGAATTTCAATTGAGTCTGTATGAATCAGGGTACAGACCACTAAAAAATGTGATTACAGGGCCGTACTTAGGACATACTCATTCAATATGTTTCGAATATATCGAAAACCCTGTATAAGAGATGTATCTCGAAACTATGCACTTCTACATTTAGAATAACAAAAGTAAAACACGAGAAATAAATGTATACTTCAAAAAGTGGAGAGACTTTTATTAGTTCTATTAATTGACCTGAAAAGAATACAAGAAATTCTAACAACATTGTCCAAACGAAGCAATCTAACCTACAAAAATTGCTGTATAAATGTATTTCTCGTATTTTACTCTTGTTATTCTAAATGTAGAAGTACATAGTTTCCAGATACATATCCTTATACAGGGTGTTCGGAATATTCCAAGCATATTGAATGAATATTAAATGAATTCTAAGTAAGGCCCTCCAATAACATTTTTCAGTGGTCTGTACTCGTAAACATACAAACTCAATTAAATTTCTAGGATGCTTCTGTAGATGCATTGAACAGATATAATTTCAAGCTGAAAAATAAAAAAAAACCTCTCCGATACCATTGTGAACCCCCAAAATGTGCATAAATTATTACTTTGACAATACATTTTTGGTAGTAAAATTGTCTACGGAAAAATAAAAATCAAATAGTAGATTCGATTTTTTATACACTTTCCAATTATAGAAAACAATTAAACAGGGTGTTGTTTTTAGGAAAGACGAGTTGAAATTTATTGTTAATCCGGTCCTGCATTATCTTTTTGGACATGCTTTTGACGGATTTTCTAGGTTATGGTCATTACGTGTGCCAAATTTCAAAATAATATACTGGGTAACTGGGAAGTTATGAGATTCGAAAGAAATAAGATACACTTATTAAACACCCTGTATCTCGGTTATGAACTGCAGAAGACACATTAAATATAGGTTTTTGGAAGCACCAAAGTAATCCCCATCTATAGTCAAAGTTAGGCCCTTTCCCAATGAAACACCCTGTATCACATGCATCCCATCCATCACATTCAAATCTCTCTAGCTATTTTTTTTTCAAATTTAAAACCTACACAGGTTCAAAGATATTACCAATTTTTTCAAAAACTTCTGGAATTATCCCTACATGTATTTAAAGTATCCTTACCAATACACATTCCTTGGTATTCTTCTAAAAACGATCGGCAAGCACAAACTCCAGCTATACATTCTAAACGCTCTTGCTTTTCTGGATAGGGATCATGACAATCAGAGTGGACGGTGCAGGTATCGCCAAGAACTGAAAATTTAATTTTTCTTACATAAATATAAGATTTTCAGGCCTCCCTATATATATGTTCTCCTTAGTTTAGTATATTCTAAAGAATCAAGGCTCCTTATAATCATTTTACTATTATCCACATACTAAAACTCCAAAAAAATACTCACGACGATCTTTTATGCATTTATTCATTCTATCCTTGTAGTGATATAACTCCTTACATCTACACACTCCCTCTATACAGTGCGAATACTCTCCCAAAGTCGCTTTACACTGAGCACTGTCTACACAGTCACTATTGTTTCTTTCAGCAGTTATTAGACATCGCTTTCCATCTTCGGTTGCAACGTAGCCATCAACGCATCTACATAGTGAATTTAGACATTTCGAATATTGCACATTCGAACATTCTGGATCAGATTCGCATGTTTCGCCCAGACCTAAAAAGAATTCAATGAGAAAAGCACTAATTAATTAATAGGACCAGACCCAGGAATATTTATTTTGACAAAACTGTCAGGTTATCACAAAATCATGGATTTTACGCGAGAGGAAAACTTATAACCACAATGGTAATTTTTATTTCAATCGGCAGTTTAATATAGAAATAGTTTTATTCCATGTGTGTCTTGGTCTTCTTATTTTTTAAATATATATTTTTTTATTATAGTGCATCGACCACGAGGGCTCGCTGTTGTGTTAGTTGGGGACATTCAACAAGTGGGTGCTTGATAGTTAGTTTCGAGTCACAATATTTACATTTTGGTTCGGGACCTTTGTCAATTAGATAACTGTGAGTTAGCTGGGTTTGACCTAAACGTAGCCGTATTAGTAGCACTTGATCGCGACGATTTTTTGGTAAAACTGACCACGGTTTAATAGTCCTTTTTACCTCGTTGAGTTTGGTTCCCGCTATTTTCCATTTAGCTTCATAGACACTGTTCACTTTAGATTGAATTATTGATTGATTATTATTTTTGCATTCCATATTCTTTTAGTCTGTCTTTTTGTAAATGCCCCCTAAATCCCAGTTGTCTGTATTCTATAAATTCTAGAATTGATTCTATTTTTAGATATCTGTGTTCCTAATTTTGTCTTTTTTTGTAACGCCTCGGACTCCTCTTAAGTATTTCATTTCAACTGCCTGTATTCTGCTCTTCTGTGTTTGGCTCAGCACCCACGTTTCACATCCATAAGTTAATATTGACCTTTATATTGGTTCAAATAGTTTTATCTTGGTATTGATCGATATTCCTTTATTGTTTATGTTTATGTTTATGTTTTGCTCATCGTATAGTACAGTTTCATTGTTTTTTCTAGTCTTTTATTGATTTCTGCTTCTTATGTTCCGTGTTGATCGATTGTTATTCCCAAGTATTGAAATGTTGTCACTTGTTCAATAACTTGTCCTTCTATATCTATATCTATTTCTTCTTGTCATTCTCCTATAATCATAACTTTTGTTTTGTTTTTATTCATAACCATCTCGTTTTCTTCCAAGATACTATTTCATGTTTCTATATTGTGTTTCAGCTCTTCTTTAGTTTTCGCAAAAATAACTATATTGTCAGCAAATGCCTCTTCTTTTACCTTATTAAGATCCACGTATCCTTGAATTTTTTGTTTTTGTTTTAAAAAAAATGAGAACATAAGAACTGCAAAAACATTGTCGGACACACGAAAATGCCAAAGTTACTAAGAAAAAATTTAATGCCTCACGGCTGAGTTTAACAGAATCCATCATGAACATTTTTTTAAATATTGTGGTAACCTTGTGGGTTCATTTTCAGGGGGCATATCTGCAGTCGGACGCTCCAAAGAGGGGTGATCACATGCAGAATGAATATTTACCTCTGTTTTTGGTACTTCTGGGTCCTCTGTTATTTAACATATTCATTAATGAGGTCCTAAGTGAATTGTATGTTGATGTATTCTTATATTACACTGATTATATAAAGGGATTTCATAGGATTTTTGAAAATAATAATTGTCAAATCTTACAAAAAATATATATTGATAATAAAAATAATAAAGTAAATTAGTGCTACATTACAAACGAATTAATGAAGTGAATCAACAAGTCTTATCTGATAATATACGAACAATTTTTTATATCAAAAAGACCCTTTTGAGGAATCAAATGTATTATAATGGACATAATAAAATATACATAACATCCAACTGGTAAATAGAGGCTGGTGAAGTGATTTATATCTGACAAGTTATATGGTTAACAGAGGCGGAGTTTATATAAGATTTAAGTGAAGTTTCAAGACCTAAAATTAATTTAAGGTCACTTATAAGCAGATAGGGGGCCGCGAATAATACAGTTATGTAACCAGTTACTGAGTCCCCATATATTTTATTTTTCAGGAACCTTTTGTACATATTTGTGTGATATCACAAGAGCTTCAAGTGAAAAATAAATTATTATTTTAGATTTTTTTTTTGAAGCGCATCTTAAAAACTATGTCTTTAAATATTTAAATGAATTCCCAGATCAAAATATTGAAAATACTTTTCTGTAGAAGCTTCGCGGAAATATTCCAAATCGTTTTCACTAGTTCCTCCTTATAATAGTTATCATTAGCTCGCTTTATATTGAAAATCCAATCTTTAAGTATACCTGCCAAGTATTCTTCTGAAGTATCCTCAAGAAATTTATTTTTTCACGTTTCACAAAATGCCCAAAACTTCTTCCAAACGCATTTCTGCGTTCTCGACGTATTCAGAGGCGTTAAAGTTCCAATTGCTTCGTTTATTTCTAAGCTTGAAGCTATTCTGAAGCGATTTATTGCGATTTAAAGACTTTTTCTGACTTCTTGAGAAACTTCAAAATGCGTTAAATATCTATCGCAACACACATTGCTGGACCCAGTGAAAAACCTATGATTAGACCACATCGCCACATGAATTTTATAATCTGTAGTAGATATTTATTGCGTATATTGAACCCCATTATAATTGTTTTCAAACCATAAAATTGAAATTTCACTACTTATTTTACTTGATAACACAGTAATACCCGAAGAACCGCCGCTGATAGATAAATATAACGTTCCGATCCGTTGTCGGCATCTTCAATGATATTTAAAAGTATTAGTAGTAGTTAATCCAAATTCCGTCACTCCTCTCCGAAAGTGGTTACTGCTGCTGCCGTCTCAAGTATATTATGTATATTGTTTAATTTACTATGGGACATCTTCATCGGATTCGGACATCCAGATTAAAAGTTAGATAACAATGAATTTTCTAGGATTATAATTGAGATCTTCCGTTGAAATAGTCGTAGGAATATTTTAAAAATGTTAAATGAAAACTGTAAGGAATATTAACATTAAAAAAGGGGTCTGCGGGATGACATTATACGGTTAATATTTATTATATATATACAGGGTGGTCCTCAAGTTACAGTACACTCTTCACTTCCAAATATTGCGATTCAAACCAACTAGCCTTAATTAAATGTTGATATTAAGAGATATACAGGGTGTTGAACATAAAATTCTAAATATCTTCTGTAAGTTCCTTGTGGCATTACTTATTCTTTTTTTCTTTTATTCTTTTGGGAATCAAACCACAAAAATGTTTTTTATTTTTTATTTCGACGTTTCGGTAGCGTTCCAGCTACCGTTGTCAAGATTAACTAGTAATAAAATTGATAAAAAAATTTTTTTGGTCCCTATCTGACACAACGAAAAAATATGACAACTAGACAATTAATAATATTTGGAAGTTTAAGACTGCAAAACTTTGTTGTCAAATTTTATTAAGGTCTATTCATAGTAGATCACACCTCTGGTAAAATGTGAAATAAAATATTTTATTTAATGACATTCTAACGATATGATAGTCTACTAGAAATGGAATCCAGTGAAGTGCCCCTCTTCCCAAGCATGTCTACAAATACCTGACTTAAAGAACTCCCTATCTTTGATGTATTTTTTATGTTCACTTATTCGGACTTTCAATGGTCTAGATGTTTCACCTAAATAGAATTTGTCGCATTCACAAGATATCTGATAAATGCAATTTTTTGAAGATTGTTCTTCATTTTTTGGTTTCGTTTTTGTTAAGATATATCTCAAAGTATTGTTAGATTTAAAGCTGGTTCGAATGTTAAATTGATTACCAATTTTCTTAATTCTTTCTGACAAACCCCTAACATACGGTATTGTCAAGTTTTTAAAAATTATGTTAGCTGAATTATTAATATTATTGTTATTCTTATGGGGTATTAACAATGAGCCTTTCTCTATATTCTTGATTTCTTTATTTACAAATTCTGCCGGGTAATTATTGGCATTTAAAACATTTTTCAGTAGAGTTTTCTCCTTCGTGAAATGATTATCATTAGAACAAATGATTCTGGCCCTATCGTATAAAGATTTTACTACCCCTTTTTTAACGCTTACAGCATGATTTGATTCAAAATTCAAATACCTCAATTAGTGTGTGTTGACTTCCGATAAACACTTGTTTCATACCCTGTAGGTGTTTTATTGATAGGAATATCCAAAAATGGTAAAAAATTGTTATTTTCAATTTCAATTTCAAATTTTATAGATTTTTCTCTTTCATTTATATTTATTGAAAAATCATTTAGAGATACTAAGTCAAGGCCATATTGCAAAAATGTCGTCTCCATTACTAGTTAATCTTGACAACGGTAGCTGCAACGCTACCGAAACGTCGAAATAAAAAATAAAAAACATTATTGTGGTTTGATTCCCAAAAGAATATGAAAAAAAAAATAAAATTCTAATTTTTGTTTTTTACAGTAACTCTAACGCTTTTTGACGTATATGAACAAAAATTTTAGGTTGAGGGTTTTTGGTCATGAGAAATCACAATCTTGTGCCTATTTCGATGTATTTTGTAAAGAGCGCCACATAGGCTTTAATTATTTTTTACAAAAGTAGCGCTAATGTAAAAAGCACAAAAGTTTTGGGTACATTTATGCCGCATCGTGAAAAACGAAAATTAAACTTTTATGCTCAACACCCTCTATCCAATATCAACATTTTATTAAGGCTATTTGGTTTGAATCGCAATATTTTGAAGTGAAGATTGTACTGTACCAAAGATTACAGAATAAAAATATAAGATGTTTCACTCCAGGGCGGTTTGATTCAAGTTGCTGTCCCAAACGGACGCCTCTCTTATAAATTATGTTTACAACTCGCTTTTGTTGTCGGTAACAAGACCGGTAGATACCAGAGAAGTTAGAAAAGCTTAATTTATTTTAAGCTATACAGGGGTAATTAGAGAAATATATATTTAGATTGATAGGATTCTTTATCACAAAGGTTTATTTTTTAATGTTAAATATATACGGACTCTGGTATAGAGACTTGCATAATATTTGAAAGGAAATTGATTACATGAATTCGTTCAAAAGGAACTGACCAACTCCTCTTTGGTTAGCTATAGAATTGAATTTTTGTGTTTTCTTGCCTGATCTACTTGTTTATATAATATCCTTATTATAAAAATAAATCCATAATTTTGTATCAGCAAATATTACAAATTATTTAGTGTTTAAACTTTGCTATTAAAGAGAAAAATATTAATATGACTTTTTGCTCATTTCAACAATTAATCAATAAATTTGAAAAATCTACACAACATAAACATAAAACACGAACAACCAATAAACACCTTTCTAAAATAACAGCGCTCGACGGGCGACGTCCGGTATAATATGCCAAATTAAATGCAAGTAAGGACGTAGCGACGTACTGTACCATCCAAGTCACCAGACAGTCACCAGCGGCATCGGTGCTTTACGCGATAAATTCGAACGAGTGAAACATCTTATATTTTTATTCTGTAATCTTTGACTGTACTTCTATGTACAATTACTTAAGGACACTGTTTGGAACTTACCAGCATTTTTGTAGCACAGTCCCTGATATAAATGCTCCCCCTCACAAATACATTTATCATTTCTACACACACTATTAGGAACTTTTGTATAACATTGGGCGTTGTCTTCACAGGTGCCGTCAATTCCTTTTGATACTGAAAAATGAGTAGAGAATCATTTAATAGATATCTTTGCTATGAGGATCATGATTGTTTATGGTCCGAATTTCATACAAAATTTTATATTCCTACGATTTCTTCAAAAATAGATCTACAATTCCAATTTTGACTAAAGAAATTTCTCTGTTTCACGAGGCTCTTGCTTCCTCTGACTCCCATAAACTATACACTGTGTTATTTACAAGATGCGACAAAGGGATTCCTGTACAAAGCTGTCAAACGCGAGCTAATTTTTTTACCAAATATAAAAATAATAACAGATTTGGAAGGGTCATTGAAAAATAAGTTCCAGTGCCCTTTTAAATATCTTAAATTCGCTCTGGTTTAATAAAAAAATAGATAGTTATGTTTAAAAAAGTCGAATACCATTTTCATAACACTTTCGAATACTCTAAACCGCGTAGGGAATAGCCAGAAAGGTGGGGAAAAGGAAAATTTAAAAGTTAAACCTGGAGTATGGCGGTTCGATTTCCCGCTGTGGTGTTTTCAGTATTCGAAAGTGTTATGAAAATGGTGTACTACTTTTTCAAGCATAATCACACATTCTTTTATTAAACCAGAGCGAATACAAAGTGCATTTGAACTTTTTTTCAACGACCTTTCCAAATCTGTTATTATTTTTTAAGAACGCTGTTTGGTAAAAAGTTAGTTCGTGTTTGACAGTTTTCTGCAGGAATAACTTTGTCATATCTCATAAATAACACAGTGAATAAAGTGTCAATAACAATAGGTATAAGCGGAGCGTGCCGAATAGAGGAGCTGAAAAACTTTCGTACATTCTAAATTGAGTTGTATAACCCAGCTGAATATTACCTATAATCCGAAACAGACGTATATTCGTGAAATAGCCGATAATTGGCTGTAGAATGTCAATTTGAACTGGAAATTTCAATTAGGAATGAAGCAACTCAGAGACTTCCAATTATCTAAGCTCAAATATTTACTGTGCATCTATGTCGTGATGCTGTTTATAAATTGACAAAGTTTAGGTACATCGTGCAGCAATGCGAGATATTTGCAATTGTAATGGACAAAGGAATAAACAGAAATAACAAGTAGTAGAGCTCAATACCTTTAAATAGAAGATTGATAAATGGGAAAATATGAAAACACTCAAGAATATATTGTAATGCAAATATTTAGACATGAACAGAATCCTGTTTCACTATAGGAAGTAGTCCTTAAATTCGTTTTCTCATTCCCCTAGGAAAGCCTCAGAGTATCTTCTTCATTTCATTGAGGAATTTCAGAAAATCCACAGGTTCCAGTTTAGAAAAGTCTCCCGTTCTCTTGTATGTATGTATGTATGTATTTTGGGGTGAAATTCACTGAGACCTAAAATATCTGAGACGAAAGTCTCAGAAAATAGTAACTTCTTTAGTCCTATTTCCCGGAGGAATATTAGGATATCTGCAGGCTTCAACTTGGGTAAATGTTCCTCTTCTCTCCAGTAATCTCCCAGGTGCTGTGCTCTATGATTCTGAAGTGCTGTGCAGTTGGAAAGTATGTTGATGGGGGTATCTTCTTCCATGCCACAAAATCTACATTCTTCTTCTACCACTATTTTGAGCTTTTTCAGGTGCCCATACAGGCGACAAGGTCCCGTTAGGATCCCTGTTAAAACTCTTAGCGCAGTTTTATTTCAACATGCATTCATTTGATCTCAACAGGTTGTAGTCACCCAGAGGAGTCTTTGATTGTATAAGCCCTACTAGATCTTTCCAATGGTCAGATCTTCTCTTTTTCTCGGCTTCACCTTCTTCTTCCAATATAACATTGAGGCTGATTCTGCAAAAGGGTTCAGGCCCCCAAAAAGGTAATTCAGTCCTCCTCTTTGCTAGTTCATCTGCTATTTCATTTCCTCCTTTTCCAGTGTGTCATGGAATCCATAGTAAGGTGACTATATTGCTCTCGCCTAGTTCATTGAGTTTGTCTAGGCTTTCCCACGCCATTTTGGAACTGATTACACAAGAGCTCAGCTTAGAGCTGCTTGACTATCCGACATTATGACAATCCTTTGTCTTCTGTATCCTTTATCAATATTGAACTGGGCGCACTTTTTTATTGCATGGATTTCCGCTTGAAAGATAATACGTTGTTTCTTGGGCAAAGCATCCAGCAGGTATATGTATGGAGGCTTTTACTTTCTCCATTCCACACAGTATCTACATTCTTCTTACTCCACTAGCCTCAGCCTTTTGATGTCCACATTCAGGCGGCAGCGACCTGTTAGGGCACCTTTTAAAACCTTCAAAGCAGTCTTCTGATTCATTCCCTCGATCTCAGCTGGTTGTGGTATCTTTGACTGTCTTATCCTCACTTATCCTTATCCGATCTTGTCGTTTTCTTGTATTTCATCAATTTCTCCCAATATTATATTGGTGCTAATACTGCAAAATGGTTTCCAGAAAAGCCCTGTATACCCGTTAACTATAGAAAGTACTCCTAAAATTTGTAATAAACGAGGGTATATAAGAAGTGTTTATAAAGCACCTACGAATTAAATTTGCAGCGTGAGTATATGTTTATGTCCTCTTTTACGGTATTTTATGTCTTCACAATTTGGTATTAAAAGCCAAAGTTTATTCTTAGTTTTACTGTGCTGAATTTTATTGCTCTAAATATAAACTCCCTCATTTTAAAATAAATTACATCATTTTGATAGTTCCGTTAGTATTTATGGTGTTATCTTGACTTTAGGGGAAATTACCTAAAGACCTGCCCGCGTGAGAAAAATATTAAAGATTCGCAGTTTTACTACATTTTTAAACGTCATAGAATTTAAGACATATTCACAGATGTCTGTAAATATGAAAGCCAAGCTTTTGCATTGAAATATTGAAAGTAAATATTGAAACCACTTTAATGCCAGCAAATGACGCTACTACTTATTTCCTAGTGCTCTATCCTAACAACGTTGGCAATTTCTTTTAAACCCTCTGTAGATAGATGATGTTAATTTTTTAGAAAATATCTCTTTAAATATATCAACGTCTTAAAGATAATCCTATTTTATGGCATGTTTAACACTATGAAAAATAAACAAACTCATGTGACTATACGGTTTTCTTTATATACTCATATTACATCAACATATGTTTTTCCGTCAATACATAAACGTCAAATGATGGATGGTCCGTGGTAGCAAAAGTATAGACCGGAAAATAATAAGTACCATATGTGTCACAATTTGTTATCCCAGCAATAAAAATGGGACAGTAGAGGGATTTGATGTAAGTATGTACAAAAAAAATAGTTTTATATATGAGGTTATAGTTGATTCAGCGATATTTCGTTGCAATAAAATTATGTAATCAGTTGATTTCAAGATTTTTAACTTTCCTTTGTACTTTTACTGGGGCTTTAAACATAAGCACAAACAAATGGACAATAAAAATATTTATATAATCGATAACTGACTTGACTTGACTTTAGGTTGAGATGCAATAAAACTATAAAGCTTATAGAATTTACCGTGCAGAGCCGATCCATGAAAAATGTAAAAATACTAAGTAAGAATGACCCAAAAGTCTTGTAAAGTTTTCAGGTAGTAATGCATTATTCGTCAAGAAAATAAATACGACCCTGACACGACTGATACTTTTATGGCTTTATTGCATTATCCCATCTCGGTTCAGGTCAGTTTGCAGGATCTTGAAAAAGAACTATACTGTGAGCGTAACTAATGTCCGTGACCTGGAGAAAAAGAATTAGATGAAATACCAAATAATGTGGAAGTTGAAAAATCAAACTAACTTACCTATTAAACACTTTTTGTTATCCGTAGATTTAACATATTCTTCCTTACATTCACATCTCGAATTGCGACATTCTGCAAAATTTATGTTGCACTCGTTAGATGTTTCACACTTTTCTCCAATTTTTGAAACAACTTTATTGATTGCTATACTGCACATTCGACTTCCATTACACATACACACAGGCTTAACACAAGTTGAATTTTTAAATGACGAACAATCGTCATCATTTATGCACGGCACAATCCCTGAAATAAAATCATTAATAATTAATTGGAAAATATGAATGGAAAGTGTCAAGAATTCTTGAAATTCACGACTAAATTATGAATTCAAAAGTTATTTTATTTCAACATACATATAGAAAACTTTAACCAAAAACTATTATTATTATTTTAATATATTATTATAAATATTAATATTAGAAACACAATTTTTTGCATTCTGTAAATTACTTAAAATTGTCGGTCCAGTGGAGTTATTTGGTGTTAACTGGTAGTGGATGACATTGATGAGGATGGCATTGATGGCAGGTCACATAAAGATGACGATGAAGGTGACGGCAACGGTTTTAAGTCATTAGTAGATGAAAGCACGATACACTTTGTATCGTGGATGGAAGAATTTTATTTGATATATTTTTCTTATATCAAACCCGGGTGGTTTGATAGTGGTTTTATGACACTACTTTAAAGAATGTACAGGGTTATATCAAGAAATCTTCATTATTTTTTATTTTCAAAAAATTAAAAATGCAACAAAAAGCTAGAAAAGATGTAGATTTTATTTGATGGACTATTTATTCACCTGTTGTAACAGGAGTTGTCATATTTTTTCGTTGTGTCAGATAGGGACCAAAAATTATTTTATTAATTTTATTACTAGTTAATCTTGACAACGGTAGCTGGAACGCTACCGAAACGTCGAAATAAAAAATAAAAAACATTATTGTGGTTTGATTCCCAAAAGAATAAGAGAAAAAAGGAGTTATAGCTTCCGAAGTAAAAAACTATCTAATAAGGTAAAAATTTGCTTAATTTTACTTTCCAGCACTAGTGCGTATACCTTGCTTTGACATGGAAATGAGAAAAACAAACTAATTTGCATTTTGATGGAAGTTCAACCTTATTGAGTTCTGTGAATGTCAATAGTATTAATTTAAATACCATTTCCTAAGATTTGAAAAATCGAAATATTAATATTTCAAACAATAACAACGGCACTTTCCATTTTAATTTATAAATTTGACGTTACAAACTACTCCTGTCAGATCAATAATAAAAAAAGTTGTCATTTAGACATGAGTTAGACCATAGATTTAGACTTGTTGTTGATGTTGCCACGGTAACTTTAAAACACGCGCGTTTTTTAAAGTTCGATTTAAACACGCTGAGGCGTGCTTTAAATAGGTAAAATGGTTCACCAATAAAAAAAATATTTCACTTATTCTGTTTTGAACTTGTCCTGTGAGGCAGCGAAGTAGTGAGCTGTACATTACTTCCAACAAAAATTAGAGCTAAAAGGAGAATTTACGGGGCGTATGGAATACAATCCAATATTTTTAAAGACCACTTAAGGAGGTGCAAAAGCCTTGGTCAGTAGAAAATGGTAAGAAACAACCCCAACAAATATGTCCTCGTCTTTTCATAAAATAATTGGAATACTACATAACTGTAACTTTTATATAAATAAATACTCAACTTATTTCTTTGGTTATGCTCCATTGTTAAATAAAATTTATCTCATTCTTGTCTTTTTCTCGTGAAGTATCATGTCGAATATCACTCGATAAAAAATTGTGTATAGGCTCGGGATTTTGTCAAAATTGTCAATAGCGAAATTTCCAATCATACTTTCCGAAATTTTTGCGATTTGATATTATAAGAACCGTATTTTATATATTTATAAAATGGTCTAGCAGATTCCATTGCAAATGTAATTGAAGATATGAGGAGTTAGAAGACTGCTTTGATTCAATTCTTACCTGTTAATTCAGCTCTTGGTGTTACAAAACCAACTGCCATAAAAATTATCACCGAAACAATTACAAGTGTGTGAAACATTTTTTGATATACTGATGATATCCTACACAAAATATTATTCGATTTCTAAAATAAATAAGCTGCTTCACTTTTTATTAAAATGTAAAAAGAAAAAACCGCATAAATAATGCTCAGTAGCGTGTTAAGGTATAAACATTTATGGGAAATTCACTTCAAACAATATTCAGAGAATATTAATGTTAATGGTGTCACTAGTTGAGCTCCAAGAGCACGCAGAAATTCAAAGCAAACGAGACGCTACTGAGAACCTGAGAACCTTTCATCTATGTGAAAATAAATTATGTCAGATCACTCTGGGATCTTACTCTATATATTGTAAGCGGTTTAATGATAAATTTACCTGTTTCTTTTATGATAAAAGTATGGAAATTATTTGTATCCAGATAGCTGGAATTTTTTAAGGATCTGATTATTAATTATTAGGGTACTGGAAAAATTTTAAAATTTAGCAAATCTTTATGAGTTATTGAGGGCAAAGTTTCTATAATACCATCAGCAACACCTGCAAAAAAATTATTTATAAAACTCATATATTAAAATTAAGTATTTCTCATAATATTACTTCATATGGTACATTATCAAATAATACAAGAACATAGGTGCCTATATTAATGTAAAGACTATCATCCATGTCTCTTGTAATACCGCTTGTATAAATAAACTAATGAAAAAAAAAGACAATTCCCAAAGCTTTATTTTCTTGAACTAGTTGCAGCTTCTTAATGATATCTGCAATAAACTTTAATTGGTATGTTTATTGAAAGTGAAAATGTGCATGGAACATTTAAATTTATGAGTTGCATACTCGACGGAGTCTTGTTTGAATTTAATTTTTAATTAAATTGAGGTACTTTGGCGTCCAGCTGTTGGCAAATGTTAGATTTCAAAGAGTTGTAGTAGATCACTGTTAACGATGTTGATCTTGAATATATTTGAATATCTCATATGGTTAACTGAGAGTTCTTGGAATATTTTAAAATTTTGATAAGTGGCCCGACATACATTGAATACGATGAAAACTTTTCATTTGTACAGTGATTAATGTAGGAGTTGAAAAATGAAAAAGCAAAACTACTACGGTTTCTCACTATTTTCCCACAACTATGACCACACATTGTCACCATTGAAAGCTGATAACTAGGTTAACTGGAGAATAAAGTACTGACCAAGTACACCACTGTCCCGAGACTGTCCGCTTTTCCCTCACTCTGAATTTGTTCAACTTTAGCTTTAGATTTATAAAGAGTTAGTTTTGAATATCAAGATTATCAAGCACCTCAATTATTATTATATCGGAAACGGATTGCACGATTTTTATAGTATCTCGTGTACAAAGATCTTTACATTGATGTCAGATCTTTACTTTTTCCGGTATAATAGTGAACTTTGTTAAGAATCTTTTTTTCCCTTTGAACTTTTTAATAAATACTGAATATTTTTCAAGTGATGTTATAGCTACATTTTCCTTATCTCCGCCCAAGTCGAAGTAATACATTTAGATGGCTATGATTGAAAAAATTCGTTTGATTTAATTATACATAGTCCTGGTAGTTATTGTATCATCAAATGATAAAATATATGTAACAAATCATTTTATTCATCATTAAAATATCAAAATAAAACTCTAAATTACATTTTTATCTGCAGTTTAGTTTTTAAATATGGCACTTGCCCTTCACTGCGACCTCAAAAAGATATATTTTATATTATTTAGTTCGTTTTCAACTCTTAATTACCGTTTTAAATTAGTTTTGACATAATTAATCCATGGATATCTTAGTTATTAGACATAAAATAAATATGAATTATATTGATTGTGAGTATGAATACCTACTTGTTTACTTTAAGTTTTAAGTCATCAAATATAATCAGTTATACCTACCTCTTCAGTAGATGTTTGTGAATTATATATAAATATATCTTCAAATGGAGCCTCTCACACGTTGATTAGGTTAGGTTAGGCGTGTGGTGGGTGGGTCCGACTCGCAAGAGTTTATTGTGGTTTACACGTAATCAGATTTCACCGAACAAATTCAGCTTTAACAAAGCCGATTCGTTTATTTGGTGAATGATATTTCAGGTTCGAGGCCGAGAGAGACCCTGCCAAACATCAAATACCTGATTCGAGCCGCGGCGGGGCAGGCACAAATAATATGCTCTGCTGTTTCATCATCTTCCAGACAAAGACGGCAAGTCGGATCTTCCGACAAGTTTTAGCATATGATGATTCAGATGACAGTGGCCTGTTAGACAACGTAGGTCATGCCTGTTATAGTCATTTGTTTGGAGACATTCTTCGAATGATGTATAAAAGCCTTTGAATAAACCAATCCTGGTAAATCATGCCAGAAGTCTAAAGCTCTTCTTGCTGTCCAGGTATTTTGTGTTTGTTCGGCAAAACATATTGCGATGCAAATTGTAGGTTCTGGTCCGATAGAAACACACGTGCGGCACCCTCCCTTGCAAGAGAGTCTGCCTTTTCGTTTCCTTTCATGCCAGAGTGGCCAGGGATCCAGACCAGCAATACTTTACTTTATTGAGTTCTCCTATTGAGGAAAGTCTTTTTTGGCAGTCTAAAACCAATTTTGACGGTACACGGTGCTTTCAAAGCCGCTTGGCTGTCCGAGAAAATTTTTATTGTTCTATGTATGAGATTGGCTAGCTCCACTCTCTCCACACATGAAACAATGGCGTAAATTTCTGCCTGAAATACCGTTGCATACGATCCTAGAGAGGTTGAAATTTCTGTCCTAGGTCTGCGCCTGTATACACCTGCACCAGAGCCAGAGGGTGTTTTTGAGTCGTCTGGTGTACCAGCTGTCTGCTCTCAATAGTTCATCCTTACGGAAGACCCATTCATCTCTATTTGGAATTAAGTAGATACATAGATACTCGGTAGGGTAGCCGGATTCAAAATTTCAGTATCTTAATTTTTCCACCGATGGCGACAGATGGCCACTGCCCACAGGATCAGATTTGGAGGTCTGAAGGCACTGAGGCAACGAAGGAGCGGAACTAATACTCAAAGCCACGTTGTGCTTATAACCGTTAGAAAATAAGTGATTTTGAAACGGGATAAACTAAAGAAAATAAAGACAATTTCACTCAATGTTCTCACTAAATTCAATGTTCAGAGTTCACAGCTCAGCTTCGTCGCACGACTGGAGTAGTAGAGTTGACTCACTGTTGGTCTTACGATTTTTTTATCTCTATTGTGGGGACCACTATTTTGTAAAGTCCCCCATAGACTTAGCCTCTTCTTCCCTCCTCCAAATCTGGGCCTGATTTAAAACTCTTCACTTTTTTCTCTTGTTTTTTGGGAATCAAACCACAATAATGTGTTTATATTTTTCATTCCGACGTTTCGGTAGCGTTCCAGATACCGCTATCAAGATTAATTAATCTAAAACTCTTCCCTTCCCTAAAACCACGATTTTCTATTGCAATGTAACAACGCAGGATGATTTAGAACGTATCAATAAATCACTTTTCGTAATCGATTCTTCAGATTCACTGTTACAGATGTTCTTCTCTAATGTCTAACTGTAACTAATTATGTGAAATATTTTTATATTTTACGTGTTATTCTTTACAACGCCAACTTTTTTGTGTCGTCTAAAACATAATGGATGTCTGTTTTAAATAAATTTGTCTTATTTAATTACCATTAATGCATTTTCTTGAAATACTCTTAGATTTTTTTCAACTTAAGCACTGGAGAAATATAAATGGATTACGCAACTCTCTCTCTCTCTCTCTCTCTCTCTCAGCAGGCATAATTAATGGAACAATAGACCTAATAATATCTCCAAAGCAAAGACAGCAAGTGTTTAAAAATAATTCATGGTTGCACTATTCCTTCTAATCTATCAGAAACTCTTCACTGTGATGCCGCCTTTCTTCCCATATGCCTAATCAGAGGAAAAGGTGGCAAAGGATTGATAGATTTGATGAGGTGGCTAATCATCCCATTCCACTTTTCAGATCTATTGTGGTCCTCTGAATCTTTGCTTATTAGGTCTGCCGTAAGAGTTGGCGAATGAACTATTTCGCATGTCCTGGTTGAAATTTCTGTACCACCCACTTCCTTGTGCGCAAATGTTTTGTGGACTTTGCGGAGCCTCAGATGGGTTCCGGTCCAATGAATGGCATTGATGAGATCGTGCTTCAGCTTCTCCATACGATTTTGGACAAACTTCACCTAGATGGGAAAGGAAGCATCAAATATTGAGTACTTACTACATTCATCTGGACAATTAATATTGATTGGAGATGTAGACTCCGTTTCACATAAAAAAAAGTCACGTGAAGTTTGCCAACCGACTTGCGCAGAAATCAAAATTGGTGTTGTTTATCATGTCACCTCTTAATTACAGTTTCAAGCCACTGGTGTTACCAACCAACACTACCAATCGTATAAATATTTCTAAGATACCAACATAGATTATACCTCGCGTATTTTAAAGATCTTTCAATCCACTTGTACTTCACATATACAAATATACAAAAATAACTAACAATAGAAGGAAAAGTGAAGCATTAGACTAATGATGTGTATATCCATATCACGTATTTGTCATATTAAGCACCAGATTAAATCTAGCTTTATATACAAACAGTAGACAATACACCTAAGGATTTAAAAATAGAAGACATCTATTATTACAATTAACAAATTCAGGTTCAACAACCAAGTTTGCATTTGAGCTATGCGCATAGGCAGTAGCGGAACAAGTTCCCATGTTCAAAAATTTTTGTTATATTTGAAATAAGTATTTAATATCACATAATACAGGGTGTTTCATAGTTAAACCACCATAGGTTAACTGAAAGTAGGGGACACTTTGGTGGTTCCAAATAGCCTTGGTTAATTGGTCTAACATAATTATTATTAACAGAGATACAGGTTCTTTTGGAATAAATTATTGATTTATAAAAATCTTGATAAAAATTTTTTTTTCTCAATCCGAACCTGGATTATAACTGTTTTTGTTAAATGATGAGATTTTGATGCTTATGTAACTTACACCCACCAAAAATGAAAGAAATCCATAGGGTGGTTCTAAAGTTATCATGTACGAAAATGTGAATGATACATTTAAATAACTTTGATATTAAAAGTTAAGCAGTAAAACGGTATGTGCACTTCGAAAAATATTTTGGTGCCGCTCTATTTTTTCTGTTCTCTTCGAACAATATTGGATCTCAAAAATTCTGATATACAGGGTGTTGTTTTGGAGATTATCGAATTTTGCAAATTTTTCTCAAACCAGACCTGGATTATAATTATTTTTATTACACTATCTTATTGTGTTATCAATGCAATAGATAATTACCAAAAATAAGAGAAATATATAGGGTGGTTCTAAAGTTAAGGCCTTCAAAAGGATTGGACTAAATGGATAAAGCACCCTGTATCTCTGTTGATAATCATGCTAGACCAATTAACCAAGGCTATTTGGAACCACCAAAGTATCCTTTACTTGCAGTTAACCTATGGTGGTTTAACTACGAAACACCCTGAATATAGTCTGTATGATAATTTTTTTGGAAATTATACAGGACCCATAAAACAGGATGCAAAGTATAATAAATATCTAAAGGGTTGATAACGGATTACAAAAAAAATTCTGGTATATTTCCTGGCTAAAAGTGTCACAAGCAAGACTTATTTGTTTTTTTCTTTGTTGCCGATCGACAAGCTGATCAACATAGAACATTATGATTTAAATATACGTTATGCAACCACCATGACAAATGAAGACAAAGGTTTGTTCCAGCAACGAACATATAATGTTCGTTGGTTCCAGCTGGTGACAGATCTGTTCTAGGTATCGTTCGCTTGATTATACCAAAACTGTACCTACTGGAAGAGAGTGATAATGAAGATGCTGATGTGTAGGTTCGAAAACCATCTACCTATAATTCGAATTTGCGCTCACTCAGTACTTGATACAAATCCAGAACGGTTCATAAATGCCTTGGAACAAACCAAATAAGTCCGAATGCTACAGTAGCACCTTTCGACGGAAGATTTTTATATACAGAGTTCGTGCTCCTTAAGTCCAGTCTCCAGACATGACATAATCCAACAATAGACCCTCTTGTAAGTGCTGCCAACTGCACTTGACATTCACACAATAACCAACCGTTAGAGGTATAGAAGTAGGCGTCTACCCAGGAGCGCTCTTCTGTACGCGGCATTGACAATCGTCGGTATCGGTATGTTAACAACAGCCATCGGTTGCGCGGCCGACGGGACTAATATAACGCTATTCTGTATGCCACGGTTTTCGACGCTTGGAATTGCAACCAAAAATTATCGGCATAGAAGTGACGTCACTCGATTCGGTACATGTGGCCAATGAGCGATGAGGGAAACTGTCAAATTTGTAAACAAACAAAAGTGCACGTTGAAGATTAGAGCAAATTATCCCTTGTTATATTACAATAAAGAATAAAGTGAAGCAGTATCGAGCGCGGTTAGTGCTTGGATGGGTGACCACTGGGTCACACCGTCGTAGAGTCCGTACAGCCTGCAGCGGAGTAGCATATCATAGCTCACAGGAATTATATACCGTCTTTCGGAGGAGGTGAGACCAAGATCCCGAGTCCATGGATGTTGGGATAGATGAAGAACCCTGCCACTAGTTGGGTTCGTGATAATTTACGGTTATGGGTAGAGTGCTGATGCGTCGGTAATTAGCCTCAGTCACAGAAATAGACCGATGTTAAATATCCGAATACAACAAAATATATAAGCAGAACATATTTAAATGTAAAACTGATAGGTATAGGGGAAAAGTAATATGTCCCATATAAAACTTGCCATGCCACTGTCTGGCATATGTTTTTCCGCAGCTTGCGAATAGGTCATTATTAGACGGCTAATTATGCTGCGAAACGATAGATAAGAAAACAAACATTGAAATATACAAATAGTGTTTTTATGTCGGTTTTTATTGGGAATGTTTACCTTTTTAACCCGGAACTAAAATGATATTGTTATCAAATTTATGTAATTTAATTTACATGAGATATAAACATTATGTGTGGCCTGAAAATAGTACAAAATTGTAACTAGAACAATAGTATAGTTAACGTGTTAATTCTTGTAATAATTCCTTAAAAAATATGATTGATAGTTTAATAATTATTTACGTAACTAGTGGTATATGGACATTATTAACACACGCATGTGAAGTTTGCACTGTAATCACATAAGTGCGTTAATAATTCCTATCTCACGTGTTACGTACAAAATTTTATCTACAACTGATTATTAGTATTATCAACAGTATCTTTGTTTTAAAAAAATTTCAATCAAACGTATTTTTAATAATATTGACTGCAAGCATAAGGTACTGTGTATCATATTTTGAGACCATAGCAGCAAAGACAAACAAGGTTGTGGAAATAAAATAAATTAGTTATGTCATCAAATTTTCGAAGTTGAATGAACAAAAATCTATAAAAATGAGTTCAAGCGAAGACAATCTCTTTCGGACATTGAAAATGAGGCTTCCAGTGTTATTTTAAATATTTTATTCCGGTATTAATATTTTTCTAGATTCTTATTATTTTTTTAATTTCTTGGGTAATTAAACCACAATATTTTTAAATTCTTTATTTCAACGTTTCGGTAGCGTTCCAGCTACCGTTGTCAAGAAAAAATAATTAGAAATGAATTTTTATCCCTAACTGACACAACAGAAAAAAATTTGACAACTAGACAAAAGAAAAATCATTTTGAAGTTTAAGACTGCAAAATTTTGTTATCAAATTTTTATTAAGGTCCATTCATAGTAGATCATATCTGTGGCAAAATGTGAAATGAAAGTGCTTTAATACAACTAAATGCAGATAAATGTGTAGCTAGTATTTCAGCCTAGTGTAGTCAAATTTGGTTACCAATGTTAGAAAGAGAAATTTCCAATAATCAATTACCTGCGTTATCAGGAAAGCATCATAAGTTTTTATCCAGGTTTTCTTATGATTTATAATTTGAATAGTTGTTAATCGATACACATTTCAATACACAAAATCACAAAACTGAGTATACATATTTAAAAAACTTAAATATTCATACACAAAAAAACTATCAAGAAACGCGTTTTATTAACAACATCTCCAATATAAGCGAAAAAACGCGCTATCTCAATAAAAACCGTTCCTGGAACGTGCACTTTACTGGATTCCATTTCTAGTAGACTATCATATCGTTGGAATGTCATAAAATAAAATATTTCATTTCACATTTTGCCACAGATATGATCTACTTTGAATGGACCTTAATAAAAATTTGATAACAAAATTTTGCAGTCTTAAACTTCAAAATAATTTTTTGATTGTCCAGTTGTCAAATTTTTTTCTGTTGTGTCAGTTAGGAATAAAAATTCATTTCTACTTATTTTTTCTTGACAACGGTAGCTGGAACGCTACCGAAACGTTGAAATGAAGAATTTAAAAATATTGTGGTTTAATTAATTAATTAAAAAAAGAATGAATAATATACCACAAGGAACATACAGAAGATAGATTCTTATTATCGCACTAGTGCGGTAATGTATTCAAAAACGCACTAGTGCGGTAATATACGTCATTCTGACACTGAAAATAGTGTCAAATCGTACCCGTTACATGACAGTTGTAGATGAAAAAATTTAATGAAATGTTTCACTTGCAGTCACAGAAAGCGATGGAAAAATCTTTGGAAAATCGTCAACGAGTTCCTTTTCAAAAATTATATTATAGGACTCTAGCTCAGTTTGTTTTAAATGAGTTTTGAACTGAGCACATTCTTTTGGCGAATGTTGGTCTACCTGTAATAGTCTATGTTCTCCTTACTTTGATCTTGCAATTTCATCATAAAATCGGAATTTCTCAGTATATTTTACATTTACCTACTTGACTTCATCTATTTAAATCAAGGATTAGCTTATCTAACACAACAACAAGCATATTTGTTTTAAATTTTTCTGTCCCATACCAAGCTTTTTCTGTTACCCTCACATACTGTCCAAACCATTTTTTTGTTAACTAAGGGTGAAATTCATAGTCGACACTTGAGGGTCACTCACACTCAACCTCAACTTTGTTTGAGTTTAACTCGAGGCGACTTTTCATATCCACAGTCAATACTCAAGTAAGTATTTTATGAGTAATACTTCAATTTTAGTGAAGAAAGTTGGGCATCAATGTTATTATTAGGAATCTGTTGCATTGCATTCATATTTGAATTTGTATTCAGTTCGTGTATTAGCCCTCTGCAAGTATTTTATTCCCAGTTTAGTTTTTACTGATCATATATATTTCTTAATTGCTGTTTAAGCTTATTTCTCAAGCTAGGTATTTAATAGATAATTTTAGATTCTTATTTTCAATTTTTATATAGTAGATATTATTTCATTAAATCTCATTATTTCTTAGGAAAATAGAAAACAAAAGAGAACTCCATTCGTCTAGCGAAAAACTAGCCTCAAGTGAACAGGTTCGTAAATATTCTTTTATAGAAAATAAAAAAACTGATTGTGCTAGCTTAGCTGGAAAGGAAAAGGCATGGGTGTCACTGGCACACGAGTTTGATTCAAGTGGAGAGCATTGTTTCGTCTGAAAAATGAATTAATCTAATACTTTTGTTTTTTACTACACCAATGTGATAACTAACCTAGGTAAACGATAAACGTAAGCATTATCATCATCTATATAGTTTACAAAATCAATAAAATCATCCACCATACTAATTTTCTTGTAAAATTTGAAACTATAACAGACAAATAACAACCAAACAAAATTTTGATATCGAAAAATGACAGTGTAAGATACAAACGTGGTTTATAGGTTAGAAATCTTCACTCAAGGAAGCTGGAATCTGTACTCATATTTCACTCAAGTTACACTTGAACTCACTTTTCGCCTGTTAAGTGTCTCTGCATACAATAAGGATGAGTGACCCTCAAATGTCGACTATGATTTCCACCCTATTAAACCTTTCTAAAATCTCCTCCCAAAATATAATTCGAATGGAAATTTCGAGTTTTGTCAATTTATCAATCAATTTTCTTATTTTCATTGTCACTAAATGTCTGAAGATTATTTATGATAATGAATTTGACATTCTATTTCGAGTTTTTTATTTTCCATTTGCATTTTCCTAATGGTTTATTATTTTAATAGTCGGGGCCCCTGGAACCTGGGGGCCATGGGCTGGAGCCCAATGAGCCCATACGTAGATCTGGCTTTGTCCATCCAATAAGGATTTTGCATGTCAAATTAGGTTTTATAACTCTCTGCCTATTTCGAACAAACTGTGAAGCCTCGACGTTCCACTGTATCCGTCAGTGAAGCAATTAGTTATGTACGTTTGGTGCAGCAGTGCCCTTTAAATGCAAGTTCAACCTTATTGAGTTCTGAGTTAACACGTTTCTGATCTTGCGAACTGGACTAAAAATTGAATGCGAATGAATTATAGTTTATCTAATAGAAAAATATATAAATTTTCTAAAATAATCTGATAAATATTTGTTGAAATCAATGAATTAAATATAAAACCATCACCAGCAATACTATTATATCTCGAATTATTTATTCACTTCATCCAGTTGTTTTTCCCGTGAAGCAAATGTTACTACATACGAGTACAAAGTTTACTGGCACACGACTTGAATCTAAAATCGAGAGGAACATCCGCACTTTAAGTCTTAATATTATAATCGCAAGTTGGAAAAAAAATGTCAACGAGCTTATAACAATACTTGGCAGTCTGTCGTTTTAAAATTACATCCTCTTAAATAATTTTTATTGATGATGAGTCACGATAACATTTTATTTCATTGGAAACAATTTCCTTTTTTTGGGTTTAATAGGCTATTTTGTTGGGAATTCGATAGACCAGACAATGTTAATGTATGCCATTTTCGACTATTATTATCATTAGATAATACTAGGTAGCTCTGTTTATGTTATAAAAATTTAATTAACAGAAAAAGCGGGAAAAGAATGTATTCAAACAATTCAAACCTAAAAAAAAGGTGGAACGTGTCGCGGGACATACGGTAGGAACTTTAGTTCCTTTTAAGCAAAGATTATGTAATACATCTGACGTTATAGATAAACAATTTGCATATTCCTCGGTGGTCGAGTAGTAAGCAAACCAGACACTCACGCAGTAGACCCGGGTTCGATTACCCGTGAATAAGTTTTTTTTATTGTTAATTCCATTTTTAAATAATTATATTCTGCTTGATATCAATAACGACAACAGGTAGACGTTTGGAATATTTAGCAGAATATTCATTATTATAGATAATGGTACGGTACCCTTCATGAGGGAGTCAAACTGGCAACATCTACTCATAACAGCATCGTATATTTAAAAAGGGAAACCGTAGCATTATACAAATTGGACAAGAACTGTACGTTTACGACAATAAAATTGAATTGTTAAATTTTCAATTTGAAGTTATATTACAGTTTATAGAAATTTTTATTTTCTAGATTTTTTCTCAAGTGGGTCGTAGAAAAAATATGCTGTTCGACTCGTGTGGATTGTCCATATCGCACTTGAACGATTGAGCACTCCGCCTACGGCGTCGTGCTCAAACTTCGTCCTCGTGCGATATGGCCATTATATCCACACTAGTTGCACAAACTACTATTTTTATCAAAATATGCCCTTTTACATTTAAAAACAACCTGCCAAATGTCTAATCAATTTATCCATCAATTTTAAAGTTATCGAATTAAAACATCAAAGTTTTAAAAATTTCAACACCCTGTATTTCGAAAAGTAAATGTGTTAGACCCCTTAATCCTCATATAATTTTGTCCAATTTTACGAGAGGAATCTACATGCAAACATTGTAATTACCCTTAACGTTCGAGATGCTTATACCATTTTTTGCGCGATCGTATTGAAATAAATTCCGAATAAAATAATTTAAATTTCTTCGAAATGAACGAAATGTCAAAAGCGACATTTATACTTCTCGATCAGTTTAAAATATATTTTGCATTTTGGTGAAATTGTTTTTATGCTATTTATCACTTTTCGACGTCTGAATGGTAAGTAAATCACTTATACCGACGTGTTAAACTTAGAAACCAGTAAACACAACCTACCGTCCTGACAACCGATGCTGTAAATAAACAAAAAAGATCAATCGCGCAAAAAAAATTATGGAAACAATAGTAAAAATGTATCCGAACAAATTCAAGTAGATCACCAGCACTGCGAATACCAGCTCTGCATAGAATTTCAATATAGAATCGGTGGTTCAGTCATAGAATGCTCGCCTTGCACGCGGGCGGCCCTGGTTCGATTCCCGACCGAAGCATATGAATCGCTGCTTCGTAAACGAGAGAGAGACTCAAGAGAGAGCACAAGCACGCAAGCAAGGCACATAACGAAGCAACGTAACGTAACGTAACGGTCAGATCTTTTGCGTCGCGACCCCCGGTCGCTCAAACAGAACCTGACGTAAAGAACTAAAGTTCCAAAAATGTTTGCTATACCTGTTTTATTTGAATTTTCTTAGTTAAGGTTGATTTTAACCTCAGATCCTGTGTACATTGTTTTCGAAATGGAATTGTTTCTTCCCAAATTTTCATCTTCTGGACATTTACATTTTGCATGTCATATAGTTCCATTGAAACCCATTGCACCCGATTTAATATAGAACAATGTATCAATCAACGGTTACATTTAAAGTATCATATCAGTGTTAAAGCCCCATTGTTACGCCTATGGATGGTTCCGAGCGCCAACAACTACACAACACACTAACTCAACAATAATTAAAAAATGTGTTTGTGAGGATCAAATTAGCAACCTGTGGTGAATCGATAATTGGTGAACTAAGTATTATAAATGTCTATACTTTAAAATTCACAGTAAAAATAGTTTATCAACATGAAAAATGTCAAGCTTCTGTATCTGATAGTCTCCAGTTTCACAGGTGGTTTACTATTACCACACCATTTATTTATTAATATTATTTTTATTTTATCTGCCAAAATCTGACGCTGACGAATCGTGTTTTATATTTCTAATCGGTTTGACAAATGATGGTCCAATAATAATATATGTGTGATATTCCATCTATACTATTAATGTACATATGTTACTAGTTCGAAAAAACCCTGTGTGCACTGTAACCATAATATATAGGGTTAGAAATCATTATTTCCCGTTTACAAATGTCAAATTGTTTTATTTAAATGTAAATTCATCTGATTACCTTGATTTTTGCATGGTACTCACTTCGTGAGATAAAACATGTACCTATGTAGCTTTGTAGAATGTACAAGTTTAATTTTTTAATACCGTGAAGATTCAGAAATAAAATGAAAAACGAACTGAGTTGCATTTCAACGTCGAACTGAATCATAAAAAAGTAAAAAAAAAATACAAATGTCTGCTGAGACGAACAAAAACTCAAATAATGTAAATATAACATTATAAATGTTTTACGTTGCATATCAAATTAAAATTTACAAAAACAAAATGTTACCTACATGCTGAGAACATTTTTGCACGTATACATAAATCCGTAAAAGTACCAATTAGTCCTTGTTTAGGGTATATCTTACGACGTCTACTGTGTGACATTCGAGTTTATTTTTTATTCGATCGGTTTCTAGAATAAATACAAGGGGCATTTAACAGTTTCCACATTGTTTCTCTACGATTCTTTAACTTCTTTAACTGTAACCAAAGGGGGATTGAAACATGAGATTTGTGTTGTGAATTTACACTGACAGTTCGGATACCA
>CAJUYI010002506.1:27850-58842 GCA_910591695.1 Galerucella pusilla | reverse complement strand
TTTTTCTTTGGCATTATAGCATGTTTATTTACATCCCGAAACTGAAGGAAAAAGAAATTCAATATTTACTAAGAGGTGAATCCATTCTCAAGCCGGAGTCATTTGTGGCACAAAGTGATCCTGTAAATCTATTTATCAATGTAGCTCATCTATTTTATATTACTTGGTGAATTCAGAACCAATTTATAAAATGAAATAAATATTCTTTAGTGTTGTGTATTAATAACTTCCTTTCCTTCCAAGTAATGGAAAATGTAAGCTTTGTAAACAACGTTATATCAATGGTAAATATTGATAGGAATGCTTATCGCTGTTTTATGGGAATTCACTTTTAGTTCATAAACTACCTAATCTAGTTAATGTCTTCCAAAAGTAATGGAACAAAGTTTAAGGATTCGATTGATTTGTCCCTTTTTTTGTGTTTAATTCCTCAAGCTCAAATTCGATTGATGAGTGGGAAAAAAATACCTTTTGATAAGGAATCAACTTCCTACCACTTACTACTCAAGGTCAGTTTTATTCCGCAGTCTGTCGATAAGAAGTAATCAACTTTGTGGAAACTATACAGGGTCATACATAATTATAGCTAACAATAAAGTGAAAATACTTATCGACGAAGCAAATTGATATAACAACAGTAGAAAGTAACAAAAAGTTGAAATTTTATGAAGTAAATTGAATCGAATATAATTGAAAATTCCACGATAGCATAATATATTTATTGTGGTCCTTGACCGGTTTCACGAACATAAGTTTGCATCATCAGAAGGATGACTTGATCTAAACCATCTAAAAGAGGAGAATAAATTACATCCAGTTGTTCATCCACCAAGCTATAGCACATCCTCGATCATTACTGACCATTTTTTTTTCGAAGCAAGATGCTACAGGATTCCTATGGATGGGTTCTGGCAATATGTTTGTGTTTCAAAAATGACATAGTTACAGTTTGACAGAAGCTATTGCTACGAGAGACATAAAAATTGAAAAATACAAACCTTAATAAGAAGTATTAAGGCATACTTTAAAATGTCTTAAACTAAGTTAACTGGGAATGTGGAAATTAATGAAAGCACAAGCACAATTTCAATGAGAAAAAGAAAAAAATTAGAGACAAAGATTAATATTATATCAAAAAATTGCAGTGAATACATAAAATTTCACCAACTCAAGAAATAATAATCTTATTGGAGCAGCACTTGTAACTCCAAATGTGATAATCAAATTTAGACTACCCTATATTACAAGCATTTTAACTGGAGAACTTTATGCGATATTTCAAGCACTAGTCCATGCCAATAGAGAATATGTAAAACACCTGCTCATAGTAACTGATTCATTGAACTCAATTGAAAGTTTGCGCCAGACATATCCATCAAACCCATTACTAAAACTTATTAAGCAGCAATTATCCCAGCTATACAATTCAGGAGCAGTCGTACAGTACTTCACATACAGGAATAGAGGAAAATGAGCGAGCTGATGCAGCAGCCAAAACTGCAATTCAGAATCCTAGTGCCATCGAAGTCATGGGAGCTATGATGACAGACATGAAAATATTTATCAAGACTTCGGTTAATAACGCTTGGCAACACCAGTGGTCCCAATCTAACGATATACTGGGAAGTGAAAAGAACAGTTAAACCGTGGAAGGCCGTTCCAGAAACCAGGAAAGAACAAGTTATTCTGACCCGTCTAAGAATAGGTCACACCCGATTTTCCCATGAACACTTAATGACTAAATTTGAACAATCCCGCTGTACAGTGTGTCAATGCCCTTCAACAGTCAGGCATGTATTAATAGATTGTCCGCAGTATTCACAGCAAATAATTGCATTTAACACTCCACCTACTATGTATCACTTGCTAGGAGAAGAGAACAATATGGAAAACTCGGTAGCTTATCTACTTATTCAGTTTCTACACAAAGTTTAATTTATTACCAAAATTGTTTTTTTTTTCATATCTTCACTATAGTAGTACTTAATATTTAAATATTTATTGTTCATTTGGTAGCGCTAATAACCTAAAGGGTTTTTTAAATAAAAAAAAAATAATCTTATCGCAAATGCGAACCCGAATCAAAACTATTGAAGAGAAAGTACATGATTGAGATTTTATAAAAGTTAAGGCAATCGAAAAATTACCAGGAAATGTGATTAGTTGATTACAAATTGATCTTAATCTCAATTGGAAGGACCAATATTTCAGTTTTTATTTTTATGAATATGTGATTATAGTAAGAAATATTTCGTGGTTTTCCTTATAACATCTAGGCTTCCTTCACTATTTGCACATAAATATATCTCCGATTGAAAAGTTCTGTACCATAATTCTTTGGTTGATGGCTTGAACTCTGTGTTGAGGATTTCAGTTAGTATATTTTTTAGTTGAATAAAACTTTTCGATATGTATGAAAAAGAAGATGGAATGTTCGCAGGCACAAAATCACAACTTCTGGCAGCAATATTTGGTAAGTTATAGCTTAAACAATAATAGTTAAATTATCTTCATCTCATCATTCGACATTTTTTGGAACAATTCGGATGGGAGACCTATGGGGTTTGTTTTGAGACATTTGAATTTAGATCTGTTTATCTATGACAAACGCTGCTTGGTATCTGAGCCAAATCATGCCTTTTGTAAACCCTCTCTTCTACTTACTCTATGAAGAAAGTCTCAAAGACAAATAAATCCTTCAAACCTATTTCTGGAATGGAATGTGTCTGTTCTATCCAGTTACCTCCTAGGTTTGTGCATTATTGCTATACATTTCGCAAGTATGTGACTGGATGTAAGAAGATTCCTCTCGACTCACTACTTTGAGCTCTTAGAGCTGCCCGACCAGGCGAAACCTGTTAAAACTCTTAGTGAAATCTCTCTCTGGCTAAAGCATTGACATTCTAATCCCTACTAGATCTATCCATTGGTTCTATTGAACAAAAAAAAGTATTGGCTTTTACTTCCTCTTATTTAAGTATTTTCTTAGTATAAATTGAATAAAAGGTCAGTGACTACTTGAAGTAGTTACTTAAAATATAAGGATTTTCCTAGTACTGGCTTATTTTTATTTGAATAAAAATGAGATCTGTCTTAAATTAGTAAGTTATAACTTGACGATTTTTAAGGCACCTACCTATAAAGCATCCTTTTTTCCTACGGTAGTTGCTAGTATATTGTTGAACATGGTGGACGCTATGTTCGTAACAGGAAGAACTAGGAAGAGAAGAAGCATCAGCCCAAGCAAATCTAAGCTCTTGTTGCGTTTTGAAAGTGAAAGTGTAGACTATATTTCGGATTATTTTTCACCAGAGGAAGATGAATCCAGAGGAGGTGCACTTGCATCTCGGCAAAATATGGAGATATTCCTACGATATGTTAGTGATACCGGATTTCAAACAGGTATTGGTGAAGATTTTGACGTTCATCATACTACAGTATGCAAAACCATAAGTGAAGTAGCTGATTGTATATTAGAAAAGGCCCCCCATTGGATAACATTTCCATCTAATCTAGATGCCATGGAAGAAATAAGAATTAAATGGTCGAATCGATTCCAAATTCCTACAGTCATTGGTGCTCATGTTCAAATTAAAAAACCACCAGAATTTGGCGATGATTTTATTAACAGAAAAGGATTTGCTAGCATAAATGTGCAACGAAAAAAGTGAACACTTGTAAATATAAGTAAGTACTTATAAGTAAAAACCCAAAATTCAAAAGATTTTTCCTGTATTTACTTTCGAGAGAGTTCTAGTTTTCATTCAAATAAAAATAAGTATTAGTTTCTACTTAGAAGTTTCAGCTTTTTCTTATAAGTTATGACTAGCAAGTTAATACTTTCTTTTATTCAATAAAATCAATCGTCAGACCTTCTCTTTTTTACGGCTCCTATTTCAGTGTACCTATTCTGGAATTCACGGTGCCTAGTTCATTAAGCTTCCCATACAATTTAAGAACTAATTACGCCTAAACTAGTGCTTCAATTGCTTTTTCACTATCCGACATGATACACTTTCCCATGGCATGGATTTTTGTTTGAAAAATACTTTGGTGTTTCCCAAGCTTGTCCTAGTTTGGTTCCAGGTCCATTATCAATCACTGCATGCCATTTCATGTAACCCAGAATGACTTACATATATTTTTTATTTCAGGAACATTGTTTTCCATATCAGACGGTATGGTATATGGATGGACATCACCCATGATACCCTACCTTATAAGCGAACGAAGCCACATCAAAACCACCATGAATGAAGCGCAATTCTTAGAAACCAGTTTAATCGTTGGCTCATTTGTAGGACTACCTCTAACCATTTATCTTGTCGACAAATTAGGAAGAAAAAGATCGTTACTCTTAGCTGCTTTTCTATCATTATTGTGCTGGATAGCTATCGCAGTTGCTACTAGTATGGTAGTATTATTTGTAGCTAGATTTATTTTCGGTATAACTGCGAATACTTCCTTCGTATCGGCTCCGATGTATATAGCTGAGATAGCAGATCACAAAATAAGAGGATTTTTATCAAGTGTTATTTATATAAATATGCTTGTGGGATTGATTTTAGTTTATAGTATTGGTCCGTACACTCCTTTTTACGTTCCACCCGTTGTGGGTGCACTCATTTTAATACTAGGATTGTCGGTGTTTCCTTTCATGCCCGAAACGCCATATTACTTGATTTATAAAGGAAAGAAACTAGAAGGTGAGAAGTCGCTAGAATTTTTTAGACCCGGTAAAGATATTGATCAGGAACTATCCGATATCGTTACTGCTGTTACAAGACAAAAATCAGAGAAAGGAAGATTATTAGACTTATTTGTAGTGGAAGGAAATAGAAAGGCACTTATAATTATGTCTGTTTTAAACGCTGGTCAACATTTATCTGGTATAAGCGTAATACTGATGAATCTGCACGTTATTCTAGAAGCAGCAGGATCTATTTATTTAGATCCGTCGATAGCAGCTATAATTTTTGCTGTTATCATGTTCTTTGCTGCCTATTTATCTTCTTTGCAAGTTGATCAGTATGGTAGAAGATGTTTGCTCATGGTTTCGTTGATAGCAACAGCTGTATGTTTGGCCGCTTTGACTGTATATTTTCATCTTAAATTTTTAGGTTATGACGTTCGATCAGCTAGTTGGTTACCAATAGTTGCTGTCATGTTTTACGCTGCTGCTTTCAAGATGGGAATTGGAATTATTCCAATTGTATTAACAGCAGAACTTTTTCCAACAAACGTAAAAGCAATGGGTATGGCTCTGGCTGAACTATTTTTTATTGTAGGATCTATAATTAGTCTTCAGTTGTACCAATGGTTGGGTAACTTGTTTGGGTTATATGTACCTTTTTATATATTTACAGCTTGTAGTATTGTAGTATGTTTATTCACTCACTTTTATATTCCTGAAACTAAAGGTAAGACTTTGGAAGAAATTCAGTATTTATTAAGAGGTGGAAAGATTTCCAAAACGGAGTCTTTAGCAAGTTTGTTGTCGGAATGCTCAAAACCATACAATACTTTTGACACATATTGATAATATTGTATATTATATAATAATAGTACATATTTTGTCAATATACTTGTTTAAAATAGCATCTTGTTATTCAATAAATATACTTGATTGTTGTATATCATTACCTCTCCTTATTTTCAAGAAAACTGAATGATAAGAGGTCATCATTTGAAAGGAAAAGATGTTTGCTGGTGCATTTGAACTAACTATAGGTCAATGCATTATATGAGGTAGTATGTATTCTTCTTTACAAATGACAGAAGTAAGGAAATACCCACTCTTTATATTTCTGAAGTTTTTATAATACAAAAAAGTGGATTGAAAACTTAAAAATGTTGTATACTAGAAGGGGTACCCATTAGATTATATTATTCCTTTTCAATCACTGGTATATGAAAAAGAACTGATATGTTTTCCAATTACAGATTGAGAAGTTTATGAATTATATTCAATTATTTGCTGGCAATTTATTGTTACCTGAAATTGTATGCGTCTTATGCGTTCCTATACTATAGGCAACTAGTTATACTGCTTGAAATCAAATTTTGTTCTCAATAAATGAATATAACAGTAAAGCTCGGGATGAAATTGACTGAAATTGACGTGCAGAATGAAAAAGAGCATGTATAGAGAACGTTAGTAGAGTATAAAAGGCGTTTTGTGAAATAATTTGGCGGTGAAAGTACAGTAGGTATGGTCAATTTATTCATTTATAACCTTATACTACAGAACACCATCTCAGTGTAGGTTTGAGGGTGAGCAATGGCAGGAAGAGATAAGAGGCGAGGTATCAAATTCAACTGATATTTCCATAACACCACCATAACTTATCACTATTTCTTTTTGTAGTTTCATTTGGGCTGCTGTTTGGTTCTTAGTATATTTTGGAAGATATTGGTGGGTTAGATGAAGTTGAAATATGCGAATTTTTTATGGAAACTACCATTTTCAATTCTTTCTATAGCCCCTTGATGTATGTCCTCCAAATCCTATCAGAAAAATCAAAAGGAGATACTTTAAATAAGTGGAGATTTATAAATTAGAAATAAATCAGAATGTTCAAACAAGAAGGATCAATAAAACTCAAAGTCCAAACCACAATTTTAAATATTGATGTATTTTGTCTCAACTGTTAACACAATCTCAGGGGCATAAAGTTCACTTTATGGACCGCGCGGGGATGAAGAGAAATAATTTTTTGTTTAACTTAGTTAATAACCATGTCGTAAGCTTCTTTAGACTTTTTTGGCAACAGATTTTCAGTTGCTTTCTTTGCTTTTTCAATAATTTTGTCAGGAATTCCAAAATCTTTGTTAATTTTGACTTCTAACCTTGGCACGTATAAAATTTATTGTCATTTTATGACATTTAAGTTTGTCAACATTCACCTATTGATTCAAACCGGATTTTATAAAACACTGATTTGTATTGGGATCGGATTGCAATAACGAACTAGTATGACATAAAAGTTTGTATGTACCGCAGACATAAACAGATGTGTATACCCTCGGGCCAGAGGTTCTCGGGTACGTAAGACGTCGCCCTCAGGCATAAACATCTATTTATACCCTTGGTACATAAATAACTATTTAAGACCGACCAGAAAATATACACTTTCTGTACAATTTTTCGTCCAGAAAATAACGTTTTGCCGGTCCCTGACGTCCATTTTGTTTTCATTTTTCCAATCGCTCTTTTATAATACAACAGACTCAGACAGAACCAAAAGGAAAGCTGCAACTTCAATGTGCTGGCAAAAAATGATCGATTCATGCTTGACAACATTCTGAATTGATCTGAAATTGACTAGTTTCGATTGTAACTGGAATTTTCAGTAGTAATACCCCTAGGGTCTTGATAATACCGAGATAATTTTGTCATTCAGAATACTGAAAGCGTGTTGCTTGATAATAGGCCGCAGGCCTAGGGCTATTATCTTTGAGCAATACGCTTGAAGGATTCTCTACTATAAAATTTTGATTATTTATCAAGAACCGAGAAGTATTCGATAAGATAATTTTTCAATTTGTAGATATCAAAAAATTGATTGTCAATCTGACCTTTAATAATTTTCAATACAAACTTTATTAGTCATAATAAAATATTATACACTTTTATTTAAAACTACAGTTGTGAAAAGTACAATTGGTAAATTAATTGAATCGTTAGATGCAATACCAAATCTTCGCGACACTCTTAATCCAGTTCTCAGTTTGACGTTTAATTAATTTTCAATACAAAATAAACTCCAAACTGAAAACACCACATGAAGGGTATTATCGCTGTAATACAGCAGTGATTGGATAAAATTTGACACATGACTTGAAATTGAGTAATTTGATTGGTTACTATATTCGGTAAAACATTATCAAAGGTAATACCACGAGTGCTCCAAATTTTATCGATAATTTTTTCTTTTCCACGAAAACTTGTTTATTTGGCAAAAATATGAAAACAAACCGATTGATAAAATCACGAGTTCGTAAGGACGAGGGATTTTATATAAATTCGGTTTGTTTGAATGTTTTTGCCTCAAATAAACAAGTTTGAGTGATGAAAATGAAAAATTATGTGATAAAATTTGAAGTGCGAGTTGTATTTGGGAAGACTATTTTTTTCAACAATTAAAAATTTTGTATTACCTGAATGTTCAATATTCTCTTGGGTGATGGCACTGAATCAGTTTGTGTTCATTTTACAATAAACTTCAAAGCACTTTTAGTTGTCAATAATGACAAATTCAAAGTAAAATATTGACGTTTCAATGTAAACAAGGTATTATCGATGAGGAAGCAGAATTATCAGTATAATACCGAATGATTGGCTAAAATAATGTATTGCTATTGGTTAAAACCACCAAAATGTCAGATTTTGACAAGTGAAAAAAATAATCATATATAATACCACGAGAGTGAAAATTTTACCTTACAAAATTTTTAATTGAGTGGTATTCGACAGGACTATTTCACGAGAGAAAAACTAAAAAATCATATGTTTAAACGTTTTATTTATTGCAAACTTCAATTACACAAAGCCAAAAAAATATAATAACATTAGGAAAAAAAATTACTTATTTATGTAAAAAGTACAATTATTATAATTGTACGTTGTAGCATTACTTTGGGGATTGTTTTGCATCATAACCTGTAATGAATTCCAGTTAGAAACTGAGGATTCCTTTTTTTTATTTTTATTATCTTGAAGGTTCTCTATAAGTTGGAAATGGTGCTCTTCATTTAATTGCGTAAATATGGTTTCAAAGAATGGGCAGAAGAATGTCCTGTAAGCTTAATTACTTCTTGTTTACCAACTCCTTCTTTTGCTAATGCAGATATTGCAGAAGCTATATGTGGATGATTGGTTATTTTTATTTTTTTTGTGTCTATACCAATTGATTCTGCCGATATTTTCGTCCACTTTGAAATTGTATTAATTCCCAATGGTGAATTTTTGTACCATATTCCTTTCTCCCAATTTGGATGTACTGTTGAAATATCTTGTTGTTGGATAAGGATTGGATTCTCTTTTTTCAATAATTTTTAAAAATAAACGAACGGGACACAAATTTTTAGCATTATTTTTTACCAGCCACTTACTGCCTGATCCTCTTTGTGTCGTTTTGGAAAAGATTGGATTATATTCTACCCTGCCAGTAAAATAACCTTTATTATCATATTCTTTTTTAAAGTAATTAATATCACAATTAGCAGCTTCATTTCCACGCCATGCTAATTCGAACGAACATAAATGAAAAAACTTTCTATGTAACCCATCAGTCTGAAGCTTTTTACGTTTTGTATCCCTGGCCAATCTAGCAAATTTATAGGTAATATCTTTTACCTACGACCCCCCCTGTAATCAGTCAATAACACACAGTCGGTATCAATGTAATGACAGCTATTACGCACTGTAAAAAAAACGCACAGCTGTAAAGTAAATCGCACGGCTTCCCTAGCAACATCTTAGCAACTGTCAATAGACGTCTCCATTTTATTCAAAATTTACTATTTGAAAACATTAGATATGGCCACGTTTAACTGTGAAAAGCACAAAGGGCTATGTATATGTATTGATTATAATTGAAAAATGGACTTTCGATTATCAACAATATAATAATAATGATTAAACGTTAGTTCTTTACTGTGCTTCTTTCATTGGTAATAGAGTAATAGAGATGGAGTTTACCAAGCACCTCTAATTATGTAACTGTTATTTCTTATGCTTCTTATGAAAAATACAAGTACAAGTAGGTCGTAGGTAAAGTATAGTACGTAACTCGTGTTGTAAAGCATTTTACGCACTCACGGAATTACTAACTTTTCCATTCGTGCGTAAAATGCTCCTTACCACACAAGTTACGTAATATACTATAAATGGATCAATTTTGATGTTAAATTCTAGAAAATATTTTTCCTGAACCATTTGAGCAGTCGTATTCCAAAGTGTTTTCACACTAGCTTAAGTTCCATCTCTTTTTTTCATGTTAAAACCATAATCTTCAAGAATTTTTGCTATAACTTGTTCAGAAGTATCCTTTTCTAACGTATAATTACGTGCGTCCAGAAACATTCCAAACTGTTCCCACGCAGACTTTTTTGTTTTCATTCCATTTCGCGGTATACTTTGCTTAATTGTACTCTCTATTTCATTTATTGAATTATTTCCAAATCTTGTATTATTCATGTTAATAATACTTATTTAAATTTTTGAAACAGTTTTAATAATTTTTAGACAGTTAAATAAATAAATAAACAACTTAGTTTCCTTAGAAACCACTAACAAAGATTTTATATTGAATTTTATCACAGAGTGATAAAATTTTATACACATAGATTTGATATATTAAACGTCAAAAAATTGCTGCGACAAGACAAAAAATTGCCAGTTCAAAACCTTCAAATTTTGTCAGTCAGTGGCGGATCATGACGTTAGGCAGACTGAGGCGCAACTTACTTCAGCGCCCCTTTCCTTCTGGAATATGCCTACCCAGTAGGCCGTATATTTAAAAAACAAAGACAGTTTTTCTCGAATATCATTTTTGATACGAATTCCATGAATTCCATGAATACTCAGTATGGAAAAACTTACTTTGTTTTGCCCTGTTTGGCGTCCCCCGCCTGAAAAAATACGAGGCGCGCGCCTCGTGCGCCTCACCTATGATCCGCCACTGTTGTCAGTTATCAATTCACCCTAGTGAAATAGTCAGTATAATACCGAATGATTGGCTAGAATAATGTATTGCTATTAGCTAAAACCACCAAAATGTCAGATTTTGACGAGTGAAAAAAATAATCAATGCAATATTAAAGTAAAATGAATAATAATATAAGTGAATTTTTAGAAAATTTTAATAAATTCTATTTTGTACAAAAAAATACTATTCAAATTCATGTATATTATAATAAAAATAATACTCTATAAATAAACCTATTATATATGAGCACTAAGTAACGGATCACTTTTACTGGACATCATAAACTTTTCTCCCTTCAAAAGCTGCTGTATTTCTTCCAACGTTTTCCCCTTAGTCTCAGGTACGAAGTACAAAATAAATATGGCAATTAAAAAGCTTCCTGCGCTAAAAAAATAAAATGGAACATGCATTCCATACGCCGATTCCAACCAAACGTACAACTGAACGCTAATTATAGCTCCTATGACGTACATAGCGTCAGCAGCCGTCATTCCTACAGCTTTAAGTTTAGCGGGAAAAATTTCCGCTGTTATCACAATAGGCACTATTCCCAACCCCACTTTGAAAGTGCAAGCGTAAATCATTACGGATACAATAGGAATCCAACTCACATTTTTAACATCGTAATTTGAGTACTTTAAATTAAAGTAAATAGCGTTAGATAGTAGGCAAAAGCTTGTTAGTACTGTGGAAACCAGTAATAAAGCTTTCCTGCCATACTTGTCCACTTGAAAAGATGCTACGTTAGCAGATACAAGCATTATCACAGAAAATACAATACCAGCGTGCGCCGAATCCATGTAAATAGACCCAGCTGAGTTAAGTATCACATGCAGATTCATTAGTATTACACTAATGGCAGCCATGTGCTGCCCAGCGTTCAAAACTGTCATTATAAGAATAGCTTTTCGGTTACTCTTCACTAAAATTATATCCTGAACTCTTCCTTTTTCTGATTTTTGTCTTTCAATAGCTCTCGTTATCTCCTTCAATTCTATTCCAACATCTCTACCTGGACGAAAGTATTGAAGGGATTGTCTGGCTTGTTCAGGTTGATTTTTGAATAAAAGATAATACGGGCTTTCCGGGACCCACCAAAATATCAGTAGCTCGCAAACAAGTACAACTCCACCTATAATCGGCGTTGTATAAAAAGGCAAATAAGGTCCCACACTGTACACTATAACAAATCCTACCAACATCTGTAAGTAGACTATCGAAGCAAGGAATCCTCTTACTTTACTTTCTGCTATTTCCGCAATATACATCGGCATGCTAACGAAAGACATATTTCCGATTATACCGAAGATGAATCTAACGACATACAAATATATCATATTATTCGCTAAAGCTATTATTATCCAGCCGATTAAGGACGCAAACGCTGCTAGAAGTAGGGATTTCCGTCTTCCTATCTTATCTACTAAGTATATTGTTGTGGGCAATCCACAAAAAGAGCCGACCATTAGTATCGTTTCTAGCCATTCTACTTCTTCTTTCGTTGTTTTAATATGACTTTGTTCACTGACTAGATAGGGCAGCATAGGAGCAGTCCATCCGTATGTCATTCCGTCTGATATTGCAAATAAAGAGCCTGAAAGTGGTAAACATAATTAACGAGACATAGAGCTATTTTATTTTATTTTATTTTTGTTTTAGTTGATTTGGAATCAGTTTTACAACACAACATCCAAAGAGAAAAACTTCGATAAAGATACTGGATAAGTAGCGCACAATATTTAAACACGCAATTCATCATTAATTTGTTCATATTTTTTGAAAAAATAGTCTTTTATCCCAACTTTTCTATATAACGGAATCTTAGGAGGTCTTGAATGATCTTACCGGTGTGATCAATTTCCCTGATTTCTGGAAAATGATTGGATTTTATTAGAAATCAAAAAGTACATCCGAAAACTAGACACTCTAAGCTTCAAAATGATGTGCATTGGAAAGCAATATATAGAATTATACATTTTTAAATCGCGCTTGTTCCACAGATTGTACAGAGCTCAGAAGACGGCTAAACAATGTGAATAAACAAATCAATTTTTCATCAAAACGCAAGAAATATATTGTAAAAAAATTCTGAGATCATTCAAGACTTCCTAAGGTTCCATTATAAAAAAAATTAGGACAAAGGACTATTTTTTTTTGAACAAATTAATGAAATAGTCTCAAAATCCTGTGGAAAAAAACGTTGACCGCTTTTTTAAATGTTTTTCTCAAGTACGAACGAGCTGCAAGTCACATGGGATGATAGCTATGGGTCTTCCCATTGCGATGAACTTTGAATCATCGGGAAATGTCAATTTTTTGCCGAGTTATGGAACAATTCGTCCGCCCGCTCACAAGTTAATGCATAGACAGCAGAATTTCTACAGGAAGAGCATCAGCAGCTGAAATGAGGAGACTTTTGTCCCATTATCTCGATAACTATCGAATTTTCCCAAAAAAAATTTTAGGGACCATTTCTGTAGATAATAATCATTTTTTATCTGAAGAAAAATTTCGGACAGCGAAGACAACGAGGGAACAAGAGCAATAAAAAGCGCAGATAAGGTACTACGAGCAAGCGAAAACGCAGCGGAAAAAGTCAACCAAATTCTGAGGGACAGGAAGACACTCCTAGACGAAAGGGACCAAGCAAAAAAAGAAGCAATAGAAGCGAAAAAAGCCGCAGAAGAGATGAAGAAAACCATCCAGCACATGGAAGAGGAGCTAACAGGACTAAGAAAAGCCATGGAGAACATGGCAAAAGCAATGGAAGAAATGCAAGAGGAGAAGAGAAGCCGAAGCCGCTCAGAAAGCGTCCGCAGGAACAGGCAGAGGTCAGAATCCCCAAGAAAAGACGAGGAAAGTGAAGAAGAGGAGATGGATTTTACGATATCCATCAGGCAAATACAAAAAAAAGAAGCAGCCACCCGAAGGAAAGCCAAGGAGGAAGCGATGATGGACGAGGCCATCCGCGAAAACAAGAAGACAACGACGACGCACCGACCACCACCCGTCATTCTGCAGAGCATCCACCACTGGAGCTCCGTAAGAAAAGAAATCGAAAAACGAGACATAAAGACGAGGTTCATAACAATCCGGGAAAGACTCGGAGTGGAAATACCCTGCGACGGACCAGAGGACTACAGGAACCTCTACCTCTACCTGAAAGAAGAGAGGAAAGAAGTGGAGTGGTCTACCTACATGCCACAAGAAGAAAGGATGGCAAGGATCGTCATCCGAGGACTAACGCACTGCGAGGACACCAAGGAAATCAAGGAAGAAATCGAGAGACAAGTATAAAACGACTAACCCAACTTCATTCCAGATTCGGAGAGAGAAGACCGCTACCCATCTACCTGGTGGAGCTAGAGCCTGAAGAAAAAGAAAAAATCCGGAAAATCCAACACATCCAGAACGTGAGGATCAGGTGGGAAGAACAAAGAAGAGAAAAAGGGCCGACGCAGTGCTACAACTGCCAAGGCTTTCACCACGGACAGACGACGTGTAACGTAAACAAGAAATGCGTGAAGTGCGGAGGACCACACCGATCCAACGACTGCCCACGACCGAAGACCAAGCCGGCCACCTGCGCAAACTGCCAGGGAGAACACCCGGCAAACTACAAAGGATGCCCAAAAGCCTCAAACAACCAGAAGACAAGGACAACAGCGGTAAAGAAGACAGGAGTCAGCTACGCCCAAGCCGCAGCTAACAAGAAAACAACAACAAAACAACAGATCCTTGAACAGGTGACAAAGCTATTAGCTCAGCTAATGGCTTAAAGTCGCTTGTAAGAAATCGGAAGAAAAGAAGACACACTCTATAAGGGTGTTTTCAGCCGAAGTTGCCGGTTGAGGAAGCACTTTGTAGAGGCAGCGCAAACACACACAACGGAAGACCGCCGAAGAAAAAACCACCGAGGCTACACGGCCAAAGAGAAGACGGCTCGCCCCCAGCTGCTAGCCCTTTTAGCTAGGGACGAGCTGTACACCGAAACGCGAACTACGATGATGAGACCCATCGGATAAGATGGGGGGAAGTGGTGGAAGTCCTTCCCGGAGATGTACCTCGCTTAGACAGGAACATCCTGGGTGGGATGTGAAGAAAAATTCTCTAATTCGCAAATTGAGCCAGATATTAGCGAGAAACCCGTTTTCCAGGGTTTAGGGGTCTATTTCCCCCCTTCCGTAAACTCAATCGCGTTAAGGTTTTTCTCGTTTAAAAACACCTGCCATAACCTACAAATTGAGCCCAAAGTGAAGTCTTCAGGGACTTTTCAGGGGCTGTGTCCCTTCATTTACTGGACTATCAAGGAAAACGCCGATGTCAAACCCAGGAGAAACAACGCTGGAAGTCAGCCACACACAAGCTACAAAAAAAGACAGCATACTCTTGATAAGGTGACGAGACTGTTAGCTCAACTAATTGCCTAAGGTCATGGGTAGAGAACACTCCTTATATAGGAAAAGCAAAATACGGACAACAGATCACGAGGAACAAAATAGAGGACATTTGAAGATAAAACCTAACAACTTGTTTTGGTAAAAGTGGCAGGAAGTAGTACAAAAACGTGAAGAAGATCAAATAACGAGAGGATTCAGGTTTTTTGCTAATATCTTTCAAAATATGCGATTTAGCGAAGATCCGGAAAAACCACGTTAAAGAGCATTAAATTTCAATTTGAAATCTTGTGGTAAGAGTGTTATTTGACTCATTAGTAGTCCACTACAGACGGTCATACGGAGGACAAATTTTCCAAAATAAAAAAAAGTTTTGGGCTAATAAAATTATATCTGTTCCAACGGCAATCAATGGTAGTATGGAAACTGTGAGAGAGGGCATATGGCAATGCAGTCGATTTGAGTCTTTTCGAAAAAAAAAAACAAAGGATTAGGAATGGTGCAGTTCCTCTACCTTCTGCTTAACGAAATTTCTTTGTTTTGTGAGAATGTTTGAAAATAATCAAACTATATTTATGTAGATGTAAATAATGATTAGATAAAGGAAAAAAATATATTATAATTTCGGAAAAACTGGCGTTGGTTCAAGGTCATTAGTGGGCACGCTTCTTTTTCTCTCAATTGGATCCCCCTCCGACGTGAAGTGGATGGAGTGAGAAATTAATTCGCTAGTTCCAGATGTTGAGGATATTTCAAACCAATCAAGAAGAAGGGGGTATGCATATATGTTTCTAGGATATTATTGGGCACAAAATATTTCCAACTAATGAGTTTTTGAGGAATTTTAATGCTTTTTTAACGTGGGCTTTCCGAATTTTCGGCAAATCTCAAAGTTCAAAACATATGGACAAAAAACCCCCCATAAAGAGCCTGAGTTCCTCGTGTTCGAGAACTCCGCAAACACATATTCTACAAACCAAACCAAATTAAATGTAAACGCTGAGAATTATTATCATAACATAACATAATTAATTGTACTTAATTCGGCGAAATACAATGCAAAACGTAATGCAAATAATATACGTAAAAAGATGCCTTAAAAGTGGGTATTTATAAGAGTAATTCCATCAAAAACATGTAATTAACAATAATAATGAAATTACTGTAATAAATGGTAAGAAAATAAAACATGACTCTGTACTTTTATCATGTTCACTCAAGCCTTCAATTGAATATAATAAGTTTTTGTTTTCGCTCGTATCTATATTGAAACAATAGGCGATTTCGTCCCGCTTTTGTTGGTAGGGACTTTGGTTAACCAATTGGTAGGTCCTACGTCACCCTTATGACGTAAACTACCAATAACAGGCGAAATTGTTTGGTTTCCAGTTGGTACAGCTGATTGATGAAATTGACATTTATGTTTATTTATTGGCTGGGCTGAAATTGTTTATTGAGTTTTTATATATTTTATTGGAGTTTTGAAGCCACATCCCCACGAAAATTCCTATTATATTATGAGCTAAAAAGCGACAAACGCATAAGATCTTTGCTGATTGATAAATTAGGACACAAAAAGACAAATACTATTGAATCAACAGATTCCATTATAACTACACAAAATAAATGAAAAATAAACAAAACTTGGAAAAATACAACTCTTTCCAACGACTTTTTTTGTTTACAAATAGAAAGAAAGACAAAAACTACTTTAGACAAAGATAGAAAGCTACCAATTTCAGCAACCGTGCTGCAGATCTCGGTATGTGATTTGACAGACCAAAAAGAGTACCAAACTTTGCTTGACGTGATCGTTTTTCGTAACGAAATCGATTGACATGTATTTGACAGACCAAAGTGGGGTGCCAAAGCAGGACGAGATCGCCTTATGTATAATATGGTATTTAACAAAATTTTATAGGGCTCAGTTCACGTTAGAATTTCCATATCTTGTTTATGAAGTAATTATCTGTTTGTGAACAAATAAGTAAGCCATGTAAAATGTGAAACATAGTACCTACCTAATATTATCTCAAAAAGTACCCCACAAAGTACCCCACATTACACAAAAACAATTTGTTTTAGTGACGAAAGTACTTTTTGCCTCAATGGAAATGTGAATACACAAAATGTAAGGTATTGGAGTGACACAAATCCTCACACCTTCCGTGAACAGCATACCCAATTTCCAGAAAAAGTCAATGTTTGGGCAGGTATTTTGGGAAACCACATAGTTGGTCCTGTCTTCCTGAATTCATGTTCATGCTGTGAAGTGTATCTGGAGATGTTACAAAATGCAATTGAGCCGTTAATTATTGAAATTCTGGAAGATAATCCAGATGAATTCGGCCATCTGGAAATAATATTTCAACAAGATGGTGCTCCTGCACATTATTATTGTGCAGTAAGACGTTACCTGGATGAAGAATATCGAGGTAGATGGATCGGCCGGTATAGAATGGCCACCTCGGTCACCAGATCTAACACCATATTAGATTTTTTTCTATAGGGCGACTTACAAACCCTCGGGCCAGAGGCCCTCGGCTTCGTAAGACGTCGCCCTCAGGGCACAAACATCTATTTATACCCTTGGTACATAAATAACTATTATTGGTGACTCCGTATTTATACTTTTCAACGCTTACAATTCTTATTGACTAGATAGCGTGATCAGCTTACGTTTTAATATTTGAAAAACCACTAATAATCGCATCTTGATTAAATTAAATACTTCAAATGCTTCCGATTAGAAATAAAAACAATCATTTCTTTGTTTTGCTACAAACAAAAAGCCACTTTTTCCATGAATTGTTCGCTTTTTCATTTTTTTCTATCAGTCCGAGCCTTATTCATTTCGCAAAATAATACTGTACATTGTTATCTGCTAGTTGTGTACAGATAAGAAATGTTTTCGTGACCATTTCCTACATATTGAGGTGTACAACAAATTTTATGTTTTTTGTTTTAACAGGGACTTATCCAAACAAATTAAGTCCACTAGAAGAAAATAAATAAACTTTGAAAAAACTCACCAATGGGCATTAGTAATCTGTGAACTGTTATATTTTATATTTCCATCGTATTATATTTAATATTTTTTTCATTCTCCCCCCTACGAAAAAAATTTTTTTTTTATTCCAAATAGGCAAGCGAAAGCGAAAGTGAAACATGCTAGATTATCGGTACCTAAGTGTGAAAAACTTTCGTGCCCTGGACAACAAACAAATAAATGCCTTCAAGCGGCCAAATTTCGAAATACCCTGGTTCTTATTTAATGAAATAGTCAATTTCAGCAATGAGTATTTTGACCATAATGTAGCAGGCGACAATATCTTTGATTTTTCTAGGAAAAATACCAATAATACATCTTCACTTATTAAGGACATATCTTTCGTTGTACACCATTTCAAAAAATTTTCATAGGCTTGATTGTAACGGTCTTAATATTTTTCCTGTAACAAACTTCTGCACGCAATAATTGCTGCTTCTTCAATGAAATTCATTTTTAACTAGATTCTAGCCAAATATGAAACTTAAGAGATGTAGACTTTATGGAAGAATAATTATTTGACCACTGTCAAAATATTAGTTTTTGTTGACACGAATGTTCCCAAAGTAACGTTAACCCACGCCTTCTATCCATGTTATTTCAGTCTACAGAGAATTTTTTGCATCTTAAAATTGTGTGTTTCAATAATAAAATCGGGGAAAGAATGAAAAGTTTAATACATCACACGCTGCAAAAGCCCTTTTAGGTGCTTTAAATAGACCTCGCACCTAAAAGTGAGCTTTCGCAGCTTATAATGTAAATAACTATTATTAGACAAGACCCATTGACAAAAAACTTTGCTTGTGAACCGAGTTTGTTGCAGATGCAGGTGGACAAGGTTGAAGAAAAGGGCCTGTTTGGAAATGTGATCGGTGATTGTATACAACACAACCTTATGGATTTTACGAATAAACATTATTCTCACGTATTCAGCACAGTACACCTTCTGGATCTCTAAACACAACTCCGTTTTGGGCCCACGCTTCTAGTTACTTTGCTACTGGCTTTTAAAGTTTACAATTTTCCAAGTTACGTATTCATTTTTCAAAACCTTCTTAAATCATTTTCCTTGTCCGAATTAACCAATGATCTGTTTCAAAACGTCATATTATAGTTGCGATGCTGTCAGATGATTGTCAAGATAATCTTATTTCTAATACCTTCCACGGGTCGTATTTTTTATTTTTCCATTGGACAAAATTATAATTGAATACCAAATAACAAGTTGACTAAAATATGATAAGGTTGTGTTCTATACATTTACCATGGGATGATTTGGAATGTTTATAGTCTATGTATAACCGTGGGATTGAAAGAGTAAATAGAGGAGTTCAGTCTAAGGTCAGTGTGACCAACAAAAAGTGGTTTTTTCTAACAAGAATGACAGTTAAGGTCTACCATCCAAAACTTAGGATTTTTGCATGTTTTTTTTATCATTGCGATCATCTAAATTGCTTTTTTAAAATAATGAATACACCCCCGAAGAGTATATTTTGAATTTGAAATGACTTTTCAGCTAAATACTCAACACATCGGTGGCAAATAATTCTAGGAACTCTTGGCATGTCACCATTTCATTTCTGTTATCTGTCACTAGACATGTCAAATGTCAGTTATATTTATTTTTGTTGATATTCGTTTAATTGTGTATGTCCATTTTCGATTAGACTTTTGTAGCATCTCTAGTTAGTTGTATCTCTTTTCTTCTAATTACTTTTTCGACTGACATCTGACATAACTAGTGACAGATAACAGAAATTAGGCAATCCAGTGACCTGTCAAATAAAATTCAATATGGCGACACAGGTCATAAAATACTGAAGTATTTTATGACACAGGTCAAACAAATGTGATTTAATACATTGTAGACCGTGGATTTTGTTCAGTTTTGTTCTGTAACGATATCCCATCGAAACATCGTTCTAGAGACGACTATGGATCGATACGAAACTGTTTTTACCAAGCCAGTGTAGATATAAAAGGACGACCGAGAATCGTAACAGTCAGTCTAGCGAGGTATTGACTCGGTGGGCTTCCTTCTCCGGTTGGCAAGGTACTGACTTGTCGACAATTCCTCTCCTCGTTCAGCAGGGTATTGACATGTCTGAATAAATCTGTCCGCGCTGAAGGTATTGACTTCAGCGAAAATCCTGAACCGTTCACGTACGAAAGGTACTGACTTTCGTACTTTCCTGAAACTCCTGTCCCTAAGGTACTGACTTAGGGATATCCTATCTTCGTTGAAGGTATTGACTTCAGCGAATATCCTTAACCGTTCACGTACGAAAGGTACTGACTTTCGTACTCCCCTGAAGTTCCTGTCCCTAAGGTACTGACTTAGGGATATCCTATCTTCGTTGAAGGTATTGACTTCAACGTAAATCCAGAAAACAGACATAAAGCGGAAGGTATTGACTTCCGCCCTTTCCCGATTTTCCCATTCCCAAGGTATTGATTTGGAGGTACTCCGCTGTGTTTACTGTACGGATAGATAGACATCACAATTTAGCAAACAGAAGACATCGCCTACGACGGAACCCCGAAGACAGAAGTATTCGTTTCAAACCAATTTTGTAAATAGTCACTGTATATAGTATGTTTAAGAATAAACTTTTATCTTTACTGGAATCCTGTCTCTGACTGTACATACCTACCCGGCAATACGTAACTACCCGTTACAAATGGCGCCCGAGCAGGGACGTAACTACCCGTTACAGTTCAATAACAATATTTATAAAACTGAGGAAAGGGATATATTTTAAATAAAAAATACTAATCGAATGAACAATATACTAAACACTAATAAAATATATTAAATTGAAGCAAAATATATAGTAATAAATTCGACTAAAAAGTCTTGAGCACTGTTTATGACTGAATAGACAATACAAAACTAACCTATCTGTTTAAATTGTCCATATTAGGTCACGTGATCTGGACAAGAGTTCCTAGAATTATTGGCCACCGATATGTTGAGTATTCAGCTAAAAAGTCATTTTCAATTTCAAGATATACACTTCGGGGTTGTATTCGTTATTTCAATAAAGCAATATATATGTTCGAAATGATAAAAAACTTGCAAAAAATCTTATGTTTTGAATGGTAAACCTTAACTGTCATTTTTGTCAGAAAAAATCACTTTTTGTTGGCAATACTAACCTTAGACTGAACTCCTCTATTAAAGGTCTGTTCCAACCGCAATTGGAAACGATTAGAGAATAGTTGACCATTGCAATCAGTGATAGAAATTACGTGAAATTAAACTGGTTGTTTGCTCTGACCAGTTATTCTCCGATCGTTTTATATTGCGTTTGGAACAGACCTTAGGATAGTTATAATATTATCGAGTTTTACAATCAAATTATTAGTTATGCTATTTCCAAGTTAAGATCCTTAGACTTTGACCACGAATTTCTATTGTATAATCGAAAATGTTTTCTTATACCTACTTCAAAAACAATTCCATTCTAAAATATTCGAACATCATGTTCTGATAATCAAGAAATACCAGAATTTGGTGTTGGTTGAATATTTTGATGGTAATTGCGAGATTCAACAAAATGCCTCTACGTATATCAATTCAACGAATCAAGTCTGCAGCAGGTGATACTAATTTCACATGTAAATGCTTATTGATTCAATATTTTCCATCACGTTTTTTAATAAAGTGTTATATTATCCTTTTATTGGAAAAAACAATGGTTATTATTATTCGGAAGATTTTTAAATCTATCTCCAACCAGTGGCATCCCCACGTTGTTTGTCCATGAAAAAAATTGAAAGTTTGATTTCTTATTGAGATACAGGGAGCGGCATTAGTGCGAGGAAGTCATATTACAAACTTTTTCCTACGATCACATAGGAAAGTGACATATATCGCAATGTCTAGTTCTATGAAAAGTGGCCTTTATTCATTCGCGTACGGAAAAAAAACTTATCCGTACGTGTACCTACGGATAAAAAAGCTGTCAAATTGAATGTTGAAATGCTAGTCTATTTACCCCGCAAATTTATGCACATGGCAAATGCGTATTTCCTAAGTTGATTTTTAGATATAACAATAATTTTACTTTCAATTTTTACAGTGATTCAAATAAATAATTAATTCCGAATCGCAATATTTATGTAACTAAAACAGTTTAATTTCTGATGTTCTGTTTCCAATTGTTGTTAGTTGTTAAAATAGATGTTCGTAATATTTTTTGTACCAGTATTTATTCTAACTTTTTTATGAAAGCACTCTTTTTCATCGCATAAAAATCACAATTTTCTGGGCCACTTTCAAAACTCTATAAAGTAATTACAAATACACATACGTAAAACCTCTTCCATCTACATAAAAACGCAAGATTGTACATGCCTTATTAGGTGGAAGTATATCACGTGGTCGTACGAAAAATAGTATACATAACTTGTGCGAAAGTGATTTATCACACAATACTTCCCACTCGTCTGAAAAATATCAATTTCCGCACTCGTTACGTAATATACTATGATCAGACAAAAGTTGAGACATATATATTTTGAAAATATTCTTAAATATACAGGGCCACCCACATTGACAGGATAAACCTAACTTATTTTTTTCTAAATTTTCCCGTGTCTGTGATATGAGGTATTGCAATGTTATACGGGGTAATTCAAAAGATATAAGCACTTTATATTAATTTCCCAGTAACATATCAACACAGGGTACCATTGTATAGATTTGGTATCAAGAAATCTACTCACGATCAAACGATGTTTGATATAGTTTACTATTGTCAAAAATTATTAACATAGCTATCAATTTTTTATCAAACCGCAAGAAAGATTTTAAGAAAAATCTCTGAGATCATTCGAGACCTCCTAATGTTCCAATATTTAAAAAAATTAGGATAAAAGACCATTTTTTGAAAAAATATTAACAAATTGATGAAATAGTCTCAAAATCTTGTGGAAAAAAAACTTTGACCACTTTTTTAAATATTTTTGTCAAGTACGAACGAGCTGCAAGTCACATGAAATGATAGTTACGAGTCTTCTCATTGTGATGAACTTAGAATCATCGGAAAATGTCAATTTTTTGCCAAGTTATGGAACAATTTGTCCGCCCGCTCACAAGTTAATGCATAGACAGCAGAATTCCTACAGGCAGAGCACCAGCAGCTGAAAAGAGGAGACTTTAGGTCCCGTTATCTCGATAACTATCGTATTTTCGAAAAAAATTAGGGCAACCACTTTTGTAGAAAATAAAACGATCTTTATTTTTTATCCGAAGAAAAGTTCTCTAATTCGCATTTTTAGGCAGATATTAGCGAGAAACCCGTTTTCCAGGGTTTAGGGGGCCATTTCCCCCCCGTACATATAAGTTTTTTCTCGTTTAGAAACACCTGCCGTGACCTACAAATTGAGCCCAAAGTGAAGTCTTGGACTTTACTGGGTTTTCTTAAATTATACCGATATGAGTTTTGTCACAGTTGTCATTACCATATTTTATTCTAGTTTTAATGAGTTTGGATAAATTGTAATTTATGCAATGTATACATTAAAAAAATTTCATTTTACCTTCACTCGTTTGATAAAGCTACTGTGTGAAAGAAAGGCGTCACGAGTTTAAATTGAACATTATTTTAAATATTATAATAAACATTTAAACAAATATCACATAGGAAAGTGACATATATCGCACTGTCTAGTTCTATGGAAAGTAGCCTTTATTCATACGCGTACGGAAAAAAAACTTATCCGTACGTGTACGGATAAAAAAGCTGTCAAATGAATTTTTATTAAGATTGACCAATGGAAAGCTGTCAAATATATAATTTTTAATTGGATTTACATATGTTATATCTAAATTTGAAGCAATCTATTTGAAAAGTGAAATTTTTTTCATTTTCTTGATTAATATAGTTAGACTACTTGAATTTTTGTCACTATTGATAGCTAGTTATTGTTAATTTAGAAATCAATTATGTTGACTTTAATTGTAACATTTTGTGTATTAATATGTCAGATGTTGATTACACATTATTTGGTGAAATTATCACGTGATCGTAGGAAAAATACTGTACATTACTCGTGCGAAAGTGATTTTTCGCACACGTTATGTAATATACTATTTCTTTCATACTTCAGTATGGATCTTCATCAAGTAAAGGCCTTATTTATTCAATTTTTGTGTAATTTATTATCTACCTTTTTGTTATACCCTGTATATGATTAGCAGTAAATACAGAAATTGTATGGCACAAAAAAAAGTTCAACTAATCATTATAAATACTAATAAATGGCATTAAAAAAAATGTCTAAGGTTGTTCATTTAACTATTATGTAAAGTAAAAACAAATTTTAAAACAAAACAAAGGAACTGTAAACTACAAGAGTCAAAAGATCATTAATATCTACATTTGAAGGGGAGAAAACTATAGCCCAATTCGATGAAATATAAAGAAAAAAATACCTAGTTATTGAATTATATAATTTGATATTAATTATAACGAAAAAAATAGATTATGTACAGTATAAAAACCTTCAAAACGATAACAGATTCCAAATCAAACTTCACAAACATATCACAAAACTGCGTTGATATTTACCACTAACTGAAGCTAGAAGTTGGGTGAAGGTCCCGGAAAACATGCTCTTCCTACTTTTTCCTTCCATGATTCAAGATATATAATATATGGTGCGGCTGCGATGTTAATCGAGGCTCGTTTCAAACTGATTTGGGTATGTACTTTATTCACAATAAATGCCGAAGCACGCATATATGTTTAAAACAATTAGTTAGGAAGTTATCGATCCGAATAAAAATAATAATGAGTAGATAAAAAATAATTTGCACTATTTTTGATAACAATAAATAGTTTAAGCAATGCTTTATTAACATTCAGTTTGAATGTTAATAAAGTTTGTAGTTAGATGTTTCGGGTCGACTGACGACGCGAATGTGTAGAGTACGTTTTTACTTTTTCGATATTGGCAGTCTGAAAATAAAACATTGTCAGTTTGGGAACTGTGTACTGGGTGTCCCAATACGCGAAACATTAACAAAGTGGACATTTCAAAATCGCTTACAGCTCTTAGGTTGGTTTGGTTATCTCAAAATGAATTATTTTTTAAGTTTTGTGTTTTATTAATGGTAGAGCTCTTTATACGGTCAATTAAATTAGAGTATCAGAAATTCAAACTCAGTTATTGAACCTTTCAGATATACCTGACGTGTCAATGTAACTGTCACCTGTCAGTGAACATTTAAAATCGCTAAAGAAGCATTATCACTTGATGACGGAAACTTGTCTTCATAATTTTTGATGGTTGCTGTATTTTTTGGTTATCTTAAAATGAATTTTTGTGATTTATTAACAGTAGGCGCCAATGGTCAATTAAATAGGGTAGGTATACAAGAAGTTCTGTGAGTCACTTTGAAGCACAATTACCGGATATGGTGATATTTGTCGACTTTTTATAGATTTTGAAATTGTTTGAAAATTATGAACGAAGTAAAAAATTATTATTTGTAAATTATTTTAGTCATTATGTGAATGTCATACAATAAATCAAGCAAATGACTGTTTTTTTTTTTTCAAATACAAACGTGCATGGGATTATTGTTTATAGTAACCAGTGGCTTATCACAAAACATTTTGGCAAAAAAACTGCAGCTCAAAGTTGGGCCAAATTTGTTCGTCACTCTTTTAAAAAATGTTGAAAGTATAAAAGGAAGGCAAAAAATAACATAAAGCAATAAGATAAATACTAAGGCAAGGTATGGAAAGTCAAGAAAACATTTGTATTCTATGTAAAATTTAATTTTTTCAAAATCGCAGAGCGCTTTCGGCTATGAAGCCATCATCAGTGCTATACCTGCAAGTAAGTAATAAACGTTGGAAAATGTGAAATAAGAAATAGGTAAAGAATTACTTACTCGTCAGGTATTTGTTACAAGAAACTTTTCGCCAACACATTGACGTCACAAAGTAAAATATCTTAAGATAACATTAAATTAAAAATAATCCCCTGATTAGGGTAAACTATATTTAGATTTTGAGCATTTTCCAATTTGCTCAAATTGTCTTCAACTCATACACGAACACGTGTTAGTCTAACGGAAGTTGAAGTGACACTCACGTGACACTACTTCAATTTTAAATTAACAAATGACAAATGACAATCTTAGTGAAGACAGAACTCAAGCCATCCAACATGAGTATAAAAATGACATTGTAAAATTTTGTGTAATGTGAATATTAAAGAACCCATTTAAATTTGCAAAAAGTGTTGTGAATAAAGTAATTCAGTAATGTCCCAAAACAAATATGTGAATTTCCTGAATAAAATTATAAATAAATAGATTTGATATTGAGGTCTAATGAGAACCCATCAAGTTATAAGATGCTGAAAAAGATTAAGGGTCTAATGAGAACCCATCACTTAATCTAATTCAAAATAGAAAATTTACACATAGGTCAAGAGAGATTCCAAAAGCAAATAAAGGTATGGGAATGCGGAGAAGAACTTAGAAGACTGGCGACTCGGAACAGTGTAACACTGGAGTGGATCCAAGGTCACAAAGGAATCGCTGGCAATGAAAAAGCTGACGAACTCGCAAGAGCAGGATCGTCAACACTGATGAACGGACCCGAATCAGCTGTGGGCTTTCCCAGATTCTCAACTAGGTCATGGTTAAAAGGGTGGGTAGAAGAACAACACAATAAACACTGGAAGAATACGCCGAGGCAAATAAATGGGAAGAAATTCATAAGAGAACCATCAGGAAAAGTAGCGAAAGAACTGCTCTCAATGAGCAGGAACAAACTACGTACCATAACGGGGTTTTTTTTTTCCCTTCGGAGCCGTCCTTTCGCCGGTACCACCTCAGCCTCCTGGGCTTATTGTGGATATCCCACCATAACGGGGTTACTTACGGGACACTTTCCCACAAAGGAGCACCTGAACAAAATAGGGCTGTATAACCTCACCTTACATGCAGAAGATGCAAAAAGGATACCGAAACAGCTCTGCATATACTATGCAACTGTGAGACGCTGGACCACAGGATGCAGAAACTGTATGGTAGACCCCAAATGACTCCAGAAGACTTCTTCAACCAACTAGCAAAGAACCTGTATGAGCTAATACAGGGAACGGATTGGCTGAATAGGTTGTAGTCAGAACACTAGGAGTATCCACAATAGGCCCAGGAGGCTGAAGTGGTGCCGGTGAAGGGACGGCTCCTTAAAAAAAGGCAAGGTAGAAATAATTGAGAATAAAATATCTAAAATACGGATATACAACGTATCCAAATCTTCAATAATATTATAAAAAATTATATTATTTCTACAAATATCCTATATACCAATTTAACAACTCTCATTGAGCGCAACAATTGAATCACTTGATATTATGTGTTTCAATTAATATCAATCAATTGTTTATTACATGGTGCTAAACAAATTTGTTTGTGTTGTCAGTCAATTTAATAAACACGTCACTAAATATCGGTGTCTCAACAAGCTAGATGTTGTTAATGATCGCTGACACTATAAATAGTTCAGTTATCAAATGAGAGAGAAAAAATTGAGCTATTACTGTTATGATGAAAATTGTAACCGGTTCGAAAATTTTTGTGGGTTGAAATTTTTGAAACTATCAAGTGAAGGTGTTTGGTATTGTGATTTATAATAAGTAGACTTTGTTCAACCATCCTTTGCCGTTACGTCATACATAGTCCAGCTTACTCTCATTCATGAAATGGATGAGACGGAATTATGACGTCATTAACGTTTTTCTTATCTAAGGTCGACATAAATTTTATTTGTTACTTTTGACAGTTCAGTTGTCATCATTTTGAAAACAATTCTTAACATATTATGTCATTGATAATAATTTTGGGGTTAAGTGTAAAATAACATTTATCTAACATAAGACAAACGTGAAATAGCAAAATACGTCACCGATTATGACGTAACAAACGGTTGAACAAACTCTACCAGCTGGTGGTATATGTGAACCACTTACACCAGAACCAACACCCTATGACATTATAATATATTGTGTCATTGTTGTTAGCTCAATGAACTTGGCTAGAACAAAATCTTCAAAATAGATTCTTTGGGATGGGAAGTTGAATCTCCATTCACAAACTTGCAGAGCACAACACCCAGTAAACTGCTCTATAAAAGAGCGACAGTGACCTAAACTGAAGCCTGAAGATATCCCAAAAAATTCCTAAACGAGCTACTAGTTTCTGAAACTTACCTTATGGATTGGTAGAAGAGAGTGGACAGAACAGTTATTTGAGGTATCAGTAAATGTCGCGCCTCATTATGCTAATTTGTCACGTGTGGCAAGTGGTGTGGGTTTTGTCTACTCTTCACAAAGCAGCTTAAAAAAATAAATTGACAGAATCGGCACTTGTGTAAATGCGAGCTATCAAATGTTAGGTTGTGTTAGGTTGGTCTGACCGTTACGTTACGTTGTTACGCTATATATGTGCCTTGAGCGCGTGGGCTCTCGTGCTCTCTCCTCAGTCTAAGAGCTAGTCTCTTGGCGCAAAATGTTGATTGTCATCATACTTTGTATTATTAATTACAGTTTAAAGAATACTTAATATGTACTTTGTGCCAATCAACTTAATGATAAGATTTTTATAATTAATACTACTGTACATTTTTGTTAAATGAAGTTTCATCCAGAGTAAAATAAATTCTTATATTAATATGTGTATTTATTTATTGATTCAAAAAGATTGATTATTGCTTAAAAGGAACTAAAGTTCTTACCGTGTGTCCCGCGACACGTTCTTCAATTTTTTTATTTAAAAAGACCAGTCGTTACAATACAAAGTAGTAGCTTGTCGACCCTTGACACTCCAACTATCTCATAACATAAAGTGGAATAACACTTGAAACCTGAACTAGATTATATAGTATAACATCATATTTTTACATGTGAGCATAATTTTCCAATTTCGAAGACGACACCGTTTGCATCTATAGTAGGAACTATTCACTCATACAAATTTATTGACAGTTAACACTTTTTAAACAAATAATTTGAGGTGCGAAACAAAAAGTGAACAAAGTTGAAGAATTACGTAAGCTTTCTGACAACTATACAGAGGTGGACCTATAAAATTGTATAATGTTTTGCTATATTTATTTGAACAAGAACCATCAACAAAGATGTTATTTTATTTTTTATACAAGACTCCTTAATAAAGATAAAGCATACTTCCGGAGAAGCATAGTTTTGTTCTCATCGTTCATAAAAGTATGTTGTGTAACAAGTGCGCACACTGTATTTTTCCTACAACCACCATCCAAAACGACAAAACTTTTGAGATTAAGAATCATTTAAGGCATTACACTGTCAACCAATGATGCCGAGACAAATTGCTAGTTTTTTAGAATTGTCACAATGGTGTTAATTACACATAGTATTAAACATTTTAAGGTCTTGTAGTACTGCTGTGCATTTTAATTTTGCCTTGGTCCTCCTTTTTCAACTGCTACACTGTATATATGAGAATATTGTAATATTATAGTACAAAAAAATTTGTAACTGGAGACAATGATGTCAGGAACCATGCGTACTCACATATTTTATCATATATTAAAGGAATTACATATTCGAAGGACATCTTGGTAAACGATAACAATACAAATTGGTTATTTTTCCTCAATTATTTGTTATCTGTTATATTTCGATAATGATGTGTGCAAAAAATATTCAGTATGGACAGATGGACAAAAATTTGTGAAATAATTTCTATTTGTGATGGTACAGCTCAAAATATTGTAGGCTTTGCACTGTATTTATTTGAGGCCAGCACCTTGGTGTAATTGTATGGAACACACAATCCAAATTGTAAGTGTACGTGAAATGTGAGTGCCATAGATTTGACAGTGGAGGAGATGAGTAAAAAGCGAGACCTTCAAGGCCGCATTTTTTTAACCTCGTATATGGAGGGATGTGGGCTAAAGATAACAGTTCTAGTAGAGCACTTTATCAAGAATCTTTCTTGAAGAGACTGTTGAAGTTATATACACTAATTTTTCGATAAAATAAATCATAAGCCAGCAAGTGAATGGGATCGAAAACAATAAAAATTACCAATTCATAAAGAAATCCATCTTGCAGTGTAGTCTTTTCATTTTTAAGACTGTTTAATTTCTTGCGTTTGGTTGAAGATTAAACCACAATATTTACCACGAAAATTTCCCAGCTCAAGCGATAAAACAAATGAAAAAATCACTTAAAGACTTTGCTGCCTATGTATTATACGATTAAAACTATGTTCAACAAGAATAAGAATAAAGGCACCTAGTTTTAAACTTTGAAAACTCGTCTGTCGGCGGCTCTCTCGACTCAAAAGGTCACAAGTCAAAAAACTTATTATCTAATGAATTTTACTCAAAATGGTCTAAAGTCTTGGGAAAAAATTTCAAAATAGATAAACTTGTAGATGAAAGCTTTCAGAAAAACATATAAGCATTGAGCTCAGATATATGAACCAAAATGAAAAATATTCATTAGAGGTGTAGGCAAAACTAACATAGCGAACAATATAGTGGATTCCAGGGCAGATGAACTAGCAATGAAGAGAACTGAAGCACCTTTTTGAGGGCCAGAACCCTATTGTTGTATCAGGTCCAATGTAATATTGGAAGAAATAAGCAAAGCTGAAAAAAAAAGATCTGACCCCTGGAAAGTACTAGTAGAGCTTGGAAAATCAAAGATGACTACAACCTGTTGAATGCACAAGTCAAAATAAAACTGACTTAAGTTTCAACCGGGATCCTAACGGGACATTGTCGCCTGAACGGGCACCTAGAAAAGCTCAAAATA
>CAJUYI010002506.1:0-27750 GCA_910591695.1 Galerucella pusilla | reverse complement strand
CCGCGTACGCTACGGCGTGTATTCGTTCCGCCTCCAGTACGCGTAGTGTGATAAACTATGTCCAAATATTTCCATAAAATCATTAGCTTCCATTTGGTAAATATTCAGGTAATTTGAAAAGTAAAAAATCCAAAATAAGCAAACCTCTACTTCTAACCGAATTTTCAAAATAGCTCCCACCCCCCTCCTTTGCAAATTATTTGAGCATGCGTGAAAAATAATCAGAAAATCGTTCTAGCTCGAGGCAGGGAATGGCTTAGACGGTTTTCGAACCGTCCCGCAACTGCTTTTAAATAAACCCGAACGCCAAACTGCGGGTGTCAGAGCCATCCTGTTAAAACCCTAACAAGCCAATTTCGACTGCGCAAACTCCGGATAGTCTTAGAACAGTAATTGCATGAGCTCTAATAAAGCATATATACACATGATTCAAACTGGACATTCGCAAACCAATTAATTTCATTAGCATGTGCTACAGTCCGACACCGACACCCGGTGGATCGTGAAAAGGAACGCACAGTGTAAGCATGCTCGCATTGTCATTTACAAATGAGCATTCGGTATGGATAAGTGCGTGCGGCTTAATTATAAATGAACCTGTAGGCAAGATCACAAAAATTTACTTGCCAATTGAGAACTTAGACCGAGTATATTATACAGCAAGGTGGTGAAAGCTATAATTATTGGCTTGGCGTTGCCTCGAGCTGAATAATATATAAATGTCTTCAACACCGTGGTGTATATACAATTATTTCCACTACTAGCCAAATTTAACACACAACGACTTGAGTGTAAGAGTTATACTTTGGTTCAAAGTGAGCGTTCATAAAACACCGCTCTACACCACAGTGTTCACAAACGCACCACGAGAATCGCCGAGAGTGCACTTTTAGTTCCCCGCTAGCTATCGGAGAAACTATTCCTGATAAGCGCAATTCGTATGATACGTAGGTACACATGTTCTTGTTTATAGAGGTTGAGGTACCAGTAATCGGTATTCTGTGGGTTGAGGTTAGCTACCAGTTTTCATCAACACAAGATATTCAAATCAAATTTTGACAGTGTCGATCTACAAATCGGTAGTGAGCGCCCTAAAAGTAGCTGATCTCTTCCTAGGCGTTTACTCCGTCAGCTTACTGACACGTACACTGTCTGTTTTCGCTCCTCACCTACCCCATAGATTATGAACGCACTCCTTATGTCATCAGTCATTTTTGGTTGAGCGCGAATTTTAAACTAAGTGATAGAGTTTTTATTCGAATAATTTCATCTTGTAAGGTTATCTCAAGCAGCAAATATCAATCTCCTGAGTATACAAAACTGTCATGCACAAATTTTTGTTGAACTACTTATAGATTCTTAAAACATTTGAATTTGTGCATTATTGACCTAGGTTAATATTGGTAAAAATTATTAACCACTAATAGAGAAACTCAACTTCTCAGTTGGCTAGAAGATGCAATAATTGTCAAATTTACAGCTAGTAGTGGAAAAAATCTTTTAACGCATTTAAAAGTTACTGGCATGGGCCGTGGCTCATGTACACCCGGTATGCCAAGTCTAGAAATATATCAATATATTTTATCGCCCTGTAATTGATATTAAAATATTTATTAGCATATTTATTTCCAACACCAAAAAAAAAGTCAGCGAATTATGTAAATATGATGATGTATCATATACGAGTAGATAAGAGATGTTAGTTCAGAAGATGTCTACGGAAAGTGAGGTGGGAAGATCAATAAAATGTTTCGCTCGACAGTTTTTAGCGGCCGCCACAGGTGGGTAATATGTTTCTCAGTTGAAAGATTTAATGTTCTATAATTTATGTCGAAGATTTAACAAAAATAAACATATTACCAATTCGATTGATATTAATATCAGAATCCATATTTTATTTTTTTGGTTGGAGGTGTATTTTAAAAATTAATGGTTGATTAAATAAGCTTTGAATTAGGGTTATTAGACGACCAAAAATAACTGAAATTATATAGTTATAATTATGCGTTATTTTAGTGAGTAGTTTTCAACGATTAGGTTAGGTTTTATTGACTAATAAATGCAAATAAAATTGAGAAAAGATACCTACACAGTAAAAACGATCTTCCTTCATTCGAGTTTTTAGTATTCGCGGATTAATAAAAATGCGGCTCAATTCCTGCATTTCTTCATTCGGTACATACATATTACTAAAAAGGATCCAAATATGTATCCATACCGATGTCCTTTGTAAACGTCAAATAAACTAATAAAAAAGTAAAATCGACCGTTAAGTCCTCGTACTTTAAAAAATCGAAACAAGAAGGACCTGCCAGTATTTTGGCGTGTAATAAAGCGTGGGATACAAGCGCTATTTTTTGTGACGTTCCGGAATTTCCAAATGTATTTCCAAATGTAAAAGTGACATTTTAACCTTCCAACACGACGGCTTTGCTTCAACCTATGGACCGAGGAATAATCCAGGCCTTCAAGCTCAATTACATTAAAAGAATCTTCAAAAACATTATATTGGATAATATAGAATATGATTCTGATATTCATGGAACGCAGGAAGAAATAAACAAAAAAGAAGAACTGAAGCAATACACACTGGAAAATACTGTGGCTTGCTCTGGCAGCGGAAAATGACGAATTATCTGTGCAAATTCAAACTTTGATTGCAAACATAGCAAATGGAATATAGATCGCAAGATGAAGATTTGACTGAAATCGTCTTAAAGGAAATGTAAAATTCACAGCTCAATGAAGAAGAGACTTCAACAAGCACTGAAAAATGTTGGTATAGATTTGGCAAAAGAGATTTGGATTTCTTGGAACAGTCTTATTTTTAAAAGACAAATTGCTAATGCCACTGCTTTTATGCTTTAATGAACTGCCAAGGAAAAAAAAATTACAAAATTCTCAAGCCTGAAGATGCTAATTTATCAAAATGGTCAAAAACTTCAATTGAATTGATTTTTTTATTTATTGCCTTTTTGTTTTGTCACCTTTGTCCCTTTATAATATCATATGAATTACCATGTACCTTGTTTGTAGGATAACTGAATACAGTGTGAATTCATTGTACGACCAAGCGGAAAACGGAAAAGACAGAAATTTTATTCTTGAATATTGATAATAAATTTTTGGTATATATTTCAAAATATAAGTGCTCAGTAAGATTTTATGAATTATTTGTTTAAGAAGTTTTAATTTTGTTATTTTTGGATTTATTTCACATTTCTCAAAACTAAAATGTTTATGTTTTTTCTTTTCACTTACTTCACAGGTGTTGGTTTTTTATTGTGTCTGGTGACGAGTTTGAGCTTAATCCATCTGAGATCAGTGAAAAAATATATTTTGAAATAATATTATCAAGGGCGCCCAACATAAATATAAATAAGTGGAAGTAAAAAGGAAAAAATAACAAATATTGAATCAACAATTTTAAAAATGAAGCAAATATAGCCTAACAAACAATTGGAGAAGGTGATTCATATGCATGATTATATGCATTTGGCAATAATAAAGCGCGTGAACAGCTCTTAGTCACCTTCTCCAATTGTTTGTTAGACTATAGCGCCGGAGATCTCTAAAAAGGTCACAAAAAAGGGTAGGATGAAGTAAGTCCCTTCACCTTTCCCCCGCATTCATCCTTTACCTCTTCACTTTATATACCATTGCTCTCAATCCAATTTCCAATAACCAATTTCATCTCCGAAATCACTGTTAAGATTAAACAAGACAGGACGAAGGAACGGAAAGTACTATTAAACACCTTCCTACTTCACCTTGCTCCACAAATATTTGGATAAAATGAAGTATCCTTGAAACCATAAAACAATCTTTTTTAAACGACCACGTGTAATTTTTTTGAAAAACAAATTGTTTCAATGACACAAACAAAGTTTTGTTCACCAGCTGATGGAAATAATAACTTTTATTATTGACGTTGGGATTTCCTTTAAAACGTTTATTCAGCATGTTTATTTCAATATTACAGTTTGTTCAATTTAACTTAATGATAGAAAACATTGTAAGACAAACAGTTGTTTTATAGTGTGCAATAAACTTGGATAACAGAATAACTTCACTGATGCGTTCACTGACGCGCTTGATGCGATAATTACAGTCAAGCAAGGTCGGACATGGTTAGTACTTGGATGAGTGACCATGCCAGGGAAAACCATCGTATAGGGCCCGTACCAATGAGCACGAGGTATAATGTAGATATGCCGTCTTTCGGGGGAGACGTAAAACCGAGGTCCCGAGTCCATGAATGTTGGGCTCGTTAAAGAAAGCTACCACTGGTTGAAACACTAGTGGGTTCGCCAAAAATTTCCGGTTTGGGCTAGAGTGCTCCCGGCGTCGCAGAAATAGACCGACGTTAAATAACAGAATTAAAAAAAAACTTCACTGGAAAAAAAAACTTAACAATTCGAAAATTTACATATTTTTTCAGGCTACCACTAATGTCAAACTAGAAAGCATAAACGCCAGGATTTTTATCCAGGATCTTGCCTAACAAAGTCCCTAATACCTCAGTCGAATGGCTTATTGTATTTTTGCTCGATAATTCTCATATCCCCTGCACCACTTAGCTGGGTGTTTGCGTCACCTCGTGGTGGACCAAACGATTACAACCTTTCACAATCGTACTCTTGCATGTATGCACCTCTACTATTTCCGCTTCCTCACTGTCTAATTTGTATCTGCCTTGTCAATGTCCTTGATACTCTGATGTGCTGGTCTTATCAGCTAACATTTTCAGTACAATCACTTACCAGGAATCTAGACGTCAATCTCTGGCTTTAGAAAACCTTGGATGCATCCCAGTTGCCTGATATGCATTGGCCCACTATTCCTAACCACGTCAAACGACATTTCAAATGTTTCAACGTTTTTTCCTTTGTTTCAGGTACACTATTTGCCATTTCCGATGGAATGACATATGGTTGGACCTCTCCTATGATCCCTTACTTGATCAGTGAAGAAAGTCACATAAAAACGACAAAACATGAAGCTGAATGGTTGGAAACAGCTTTGCTATGTGGATCTCTGGGAGGATTACCGTTAACGATCTATTCCGTAGACAGATTCGGGCGGAAAAAGTCGTTGCTGTTTGCATCAGTAACGATATTAATTGGATGGTTACTCATTGCACTTGGAAATAAGATGATATATCTCTTTATAGGAAGGTTGGTAGTCAAATTGACGTATTTTTGTATTATATTGAGGGTTTCGGAGCTTTTCCATGGATAGGGTAGCCTATTAAGCGAGGTAACCGCATGGTAACCAGCTGTATCTCGGAAAGTATTTGTCCCAGGCTGTGAGGAAAACATATTGGTAGTCAAAGTGACCATGAAATATTCCTGGAGACTATTTTCATCTTGATATCTCTGATAGTTGTTAACTTATTTAACTTATTGTAAAAATGTGAAAAATCACGATTAAATACGATGGGCAATAATATATAGGTAACGTATAGTATTTTAGCTGTAAAATAGTAGTTTGTACAACTAGTGCGAGCGTCACTTTTCCCACGAGCGCAAAAGTTGAGTGGGAAAAGTAATTTGCGTACAAGTTGTACACAATATTTTTTCTACAACCACATTTATTCATGAAAGAAATACAGTAATTTATATGGTTATTTTATTTGAACAAAAAGAACTTACAATATGGAAATAATTAAAAAAAATTAGTTGAATGTATAATTATTAATTGTGAAATTTGAACCTCAGGTAACAAATCTTCGGTTACAGTTCGAGTCTTTTCGATAATATCTGGACGAGTATTTTCAATGTCCGAATTGGACAACTCAAAAGATAAATTATTTTGATTGGTTCATAATTCCTAGAATAATGCTTAACAGGTTGATGTTTTTATAATTAATAAATTGAAATAAATAATAAAATAAATCGTTTACTTACTTTTGGTTTAAAATTGAAAATTGTACACTCATAAGAAATTTCCTATTAGGTTGAGAGGTCAAAAAAAGTTGACAGGTCATAGGTAGCTTTGTTTGACATTTCGGTGCGGAAAAGTGCCATAGCGTGTACTTTTCGCATTACTTTTCCAACGGGTATCGAAAGAATTAAGAAAAGGCCTGCTTTGCGTATAAAACTTTGTGCAGAAAAGCGTGTTTTGCATAGTGGTTGTAGGAAAAATATATTTCAACTTATTTTATTGCATTGGCATAATGTTCAAATTGTCTGCCATTATTATCGACACATTGCTCTAGGCGGCCGCTTATTTTTCCGCCGCGAATGGTATTTCTAACTATTTCTTCCAATATATGCTTTTGTCACAGGTCTCGTTTGGAAAACAAAGGAAGAGGCTTCCTCTTCCTATCCTATCTGTCTGGATATGTTTCATTCAAGTGTTGCCTAACAATAACGGAAAAAGGAGCTGGGCAGCCGTCAAGTTGAACAAACATATTTAGCCTGGTTTAAAGGGGCTCACAACAAAAGTGTATTGCCATTCACTGATCAGTCGAAGAAATAGGGCCCAATAATTGTATTTATCAGCATACCGCACCAAAAATTGATACTCCTGATGTTGCACTTTCGGCGTTCTGTACTAATTTCACCTCTGGGGGTAAAATATTGGGGTTGAAAATAATTTCTCTTTTTCTTTTAGGTATTAATAATATTTATCCCTACCCCCTGGGACAAATATTTCCGAGATACACTATACAAATGAGCGTTATTCTATTCAACAACGTGACGTAATCGTTTTTGTGTGTGTAACTAAGTGATTTTTTAATTTCAGATTTTTCTTGGGAATGGCAGGTGACATGGCTTTCGTAGCATGTCCGATGTACATGGCGGAAATTTCAGATCAGAAAATTCGAGGTTTTCTATCTGGAATGGTCTACATAATGGTCCATATTGGAACACTATTAGTCTACTGTGTAGGTCCGTACACACCGTATTGGGTCACACCGTTATTGGGATCTCTCTTTGTTATAACAGAACTGCTAGTTTTCTACTTCATGCCCGAATCGCCTTATTACTTACTATACAAAAATAAAGAAAAGAAAGCTAGGAAAGCAATAGAATTCTTCAAACCTTACAGTAACGTGGATCAGGAAGTTATGGAAATCAATCAAATGCTGGAGAAGCAAAGCGTCGACAAGGGTCGTCTTCAAGACTTAATATTAGTGAAAAGTAATAGAAAAGCGATAACCATAATGGCTGTTTTGAACAGTGGACAACATTTATGCGCCTATACAGTAATTTTAATGAACCTACATTTAATTTTAGACTCAGCTGGTTCCAAATACATGGATTCCTCTCATGCAGCCATAATATTTGCTGGCATAATGTTGGTAGCGACAGGGTTTTCATCTTTACAAGTAGATAAATATGGACGGCGAGTATTATTAATAATATCTGCCATAGTATCAGGATTATGCGTCTTAGCATTAGCTGTATACTTTCATCTGAAGTATCTAGATTTCAATATGGGATCTGTTAGTTGGATACCGATAGTATCTGTTATGATATATGCTTGTTTTTTCAAACTAGGAGTGGGAATTGTACCTATTATAATTACCGCTGAAATATTTCCCGCTAACATGAAAGCTATTGGTATGACCATGGCCGATGCAATGTTTATTTTGGGAGGTATTGTAGCGATCCAAATTTATCAAATTCTCGCGCGGACGTTCAGTATATTTGTACCGTTCTATTTCTTCGGAGCGTTTGCTTTTTTTATAGCGATTTTCACTTTCTTTTTCATACCTGAAACTAAAGGTAGATCTTTGGATGAGATCCAGAGTATTTTAAAGGGAGAACCTATTCGACCAACGGAAACCATAAAAAATCAAGAAATGGTGTCGTAGGAAAAGTTGACAAAATTTAATTAATACATGTGGTATTAGTATGAGATTTTTTACCAAATTCTATAAAGTAAACGTGAAGTAGTTTGATAAGTGGGTGCTATTTTTTATCATAGGATTATTTTGCAAACGCCAGTTACTCGATATTAAAAGATAATATTGGTTTTAAAAGTGTTTTTCGCAATTTCAGGGTGTTTTCTGTATATTTCTTCTTCCCAACAGATTAAAAAGGTGAAATGAATACTTAGTTATGTTAACATATGTTGGAAACATGTGTACCAATAAAAAAAATAAGTAAAAACCGAAAATACAATGTTGAAAGCTACAAAGTAAATTATTGATAATAGCAATAGATGAGTTCAGTGTGGCCAACAAAAAATGTTTTTTTCTTACAATAATGACAGTTGAGGTCTACCAATCAAAACATAAGATTTTTGAATGGTTTTTATCATTGTGAACATTTATATTGATTTATCAAAATGATGAATAGGGGAAGGTGAGGTAATACGATCCCTGGAGGTCAAATGATCCCCCTCCGTAAATCAGTGACAACTAGTGCCATCTATCCAAATGCGCATGAAACATGTTCCCCGCACCCCTGCCACTTGCCTCACCAAGTGTCATGGCAGTGCGAGCTCTTGGTGTGATTTTATCAAAAAACAATCAAAAAGTGTGGTTCTGATCTAAGGTAAGCCTGTTTTTGGACTTTCATTATTTTTTACATGTTCGTGTTCATTGAAATGCTGTTTTATTCGCGTGTATTAATAGCAGTTAGCTAATATTTTAGCAATGTTCGATCACCGCATGCGGTATTTGAAGGTTATATTTTGATCGATATTTTGAAATTTGGTGCTTGGGGCAAAATGATCCCTTTCGGTGTGTTTGAAATGATCCCTGGAATAATTTTACCCCATTAGCACCTATTTGTTGTTACAGATCAAGCCAAGAATGTATATACGCAAAACTAATCGCCAAAGCACACCCTACAAAAAATACCTTGAAGGAGAAGCCAGGAAGAAAACAGATATAGAACAAAGGAAAGCCCTTAAGGAAGCGAATAAAATGAAAAAAACAGTGACCAGCGAACAGAACGATAAAGAAAAAGGTGGTGGGAAAGGAAAAGGAGTCGAGAAAGGAAAAGGAGGCGGAAAGAGAAAAGACAAAAAAAGCAAAACAGGAAAGTGATACCGAATGCCTTTTCTGTACTGCAAGCTACTCCAAAGACAATAAAGGCGAAGGGTGGATTAGGTGCGTTGTGTGCCTCAAATGGGTACATGAGGCTTGTGCGGGAGTAGATAGTGACGATAAAGGCGACTTTACTTGTGATATTTGCCTCTAGTAATCAATTTGAAAGTGTGAAAAAAATTTAGGCTATAGGGTCTATTTCGAAGTTCCTGATAAGAAATTTTTTTTTTTTTAAGAGTTGCATTTTGACATTGATAAAAAACCTTTGATAGGGATGAGTATTATTTTTGTGTTTTTTTAGTTAGAAGAATAGTTTATTTGTTTACCTATTGCTTGACTAGGTATGTTGTTAATTTTGCAAACCTTTTAAAAGTTTGTTGCGATGTTCAATGTTTAGTTTGTTCATTGAGTAGTAGATAATTACAAAAAAAGATCTCGAATGAAACTAGAAGACTGCAAAAGTTTTGCATAACTTGCTCACATACTTAAATTGTTATAAACAATAAATATGATTAAAATAAACAGCTGACTGTTCCATTTCACTGATATTTATCAACTTAGGGTATAAAATGATCCCTGGGATTATTTCACCCCTACCCCAGGGATCATTTCAAACATAGGTGTGTATAAAATGATCCTTTAAAAAACTTTAAGAAATACCTATTAATACAAAAAAACTACATACATATAATAAAAAATAGCTATACAGTTACAAAGTTAAGTAAATTCACTACCTCCAACAATAGAGATCTTGCGATTTTGACTTCAACTTTAGGCACAGTTAATTTTTTCCCTTGAGGGGATCGTTATACCTCACCTTCCCCTACACCCCCGAAGCGTATATTTTGAATTTTAGATTGACTTTTTAGCTGTCAACATATCGGTGGCCAATAATCCTAGGAACTTTTGGCAAGTCACCATTTCATTTATGTTATTCTGTCACTAGTTATGTCAAATGTCAGTTATATTTATTTTTGTTGATATTTGTTTAATTGTGTATGTCCATTTTCTATTAGATTTTTGTAGCATTTCTAGTTAGTTGTATCTCTATTCTTCTTATTACTTTTTCCATTGATATCTGACATAGCTAGTGTCAGATAAAACAGAAATGAAATGGTGACATGCCAAGAGTTCCTAGAATTATTGACCACCGATATGTTGAGTATTCAGCTGAAAAGTCATTTTAAATTTCAGGATATACGCTTCGGGGGTGTGTTCATTATTTAAATAAAGCAATATAGATGTTCGAAATGATAAAAAACATTCATTTTTCAATGGTAGACCTTAACTGTCATTCTTGTCAGAAAAAAACAATTTTTGTTGGCCATACTGACCTTAGACTGAACTCCTCTATTCTCATAGCTTTTTTCCAGCTTTGATTTGCAAATAGTAGGCTGAAAACGCTTAATTTAGATTTTAAGATACTGATGTGATCGCATTGTATTGTCTTTATATTTTTATATCAGTGAATCAGAAAAAATGTAACTTTGCCAAGGACAAAATATAAAAATATATTGAAATAATTTTTGCAACAATAAACGACTGCCTGTTAAAATAAATATTCAAAATTGTATATAATTAAATGAAATCAAAGATCAAATCATCTGTAGTTTTATTATCATCAATCACTTTTAATCTCGAAGCTGTTTGGATAATAATTTTTGAAGGACGGCATTTAGACAAGAAAAAATGATAAAATGGAATTTAAAATATGTGCAGTGGGAAGAAATTTGGAATGACCAATAGTCAGAATTTGTAAGTATTTTTTTGACTTGAACTATACCTATAGGTAATTGGACTAGATAACTTGAGTAGTTTGAAAATATTGGATGCACAAGAGAGCAAGCAGGATTAGACTCTGTTTCACATAAGAAGAACCCACTAGAGTCTAGAAGTTACAAGTCATATGACTCAGACGGACCACAGCGACGCGTCACGATAACTTCATAATTATGGTTGTTAGTGGGCGGAGGTCGTGGTTATATTAAGAATGCAATAGAATTAGAGCAGTACTCAGACGAATGACTTCTTGTAGTTGATCTCAGCGACGGTCGCTACCTGTAAACGGTGTCACCCACAAAATTGTCGTTGTTGGTGGTTCAATGCGAAACACTTGGACGACAGACCGTCTTCGCAATGCGACAACTGGCCAGTCCTCGTTTCTCCATACTGGAACTGATGAACACTACCGAACACCATTGTCGTTAATTGAAGTCACCTTCAACGATAGATGACGACAACAAAAACACAAACTAGTCGCGTCACTGTGGTCCGTCTGAGTTTAGCCATACAACCACATTTATGAAGTTGCCGTGACATATTATCTATGGTCGTGACGCGTCGATGTGGTCCATTTAGCCTAAGGCATTGACTGATATTGATGTTCAGATATTGTTATTGACAGCGAGCAGCCGAGTAGGAAGGACGTGTCTTGAATACTCAGAAGCAAACAAAGCGGATTTTGAGAAAGCGATCGGACGGAGGTTGATTTTTATCAACCAAACCGGCGAAAGCTAATCAGAAGACGAAAAAAGTGTTTCTTAAAACTTTTTTCTTTTCATGAAAGTCTTGAAATAGTTATTTCGCTTTTTAGTTTATCAGTTTCCGTCCAGAACCAGAGGAAATCAGGCGGTTCGCTATCTTTGATTTAACACTCACACGCTTCCTTGTGTTATTTGGTTTACTCCTGCTCAAATTTTGAGTGATCGATATATGTACCTTCTACTATGAAAAAGTAGAGACTTCGCGAAGTACACGAGCTGCTTCACTGCTCAAGAACAAGTTAACATGGAACCGTTGTTTCCTGCCTGTTGAAATATATTTTCGAAAGTGAGGATGTCGATAAAAGTTTAGTTTTATATGAAAGCCAAACAATACCTGCCTAAGAACCATGTTTGTGATGTATGTATGTATTTTGGGGTGACATTTTCTGAGACCCAAGGGATATATCGTATCCCCTTACTTCTACTTAGTTTCTGAGAAGAGTCTCAGAAACTGGTAGTTCCTTCAGTCCTATTTCCCGGAGGAATTTTAGGATGTCTGCAGGCTTCAACTTAGGTGAATGTTCCTCTTCTATCCAGCAATCTCCCAGGTGCTGTGCTCTAGGATTCTGAAGTGGCGTGCAGTTGGAAAGTATGTGGATGGAGGTTTCTTCTTTTATACCACAAAATCTGCATTATTCTTCCTCCGCCATTTTGAGCTTTCTCAGTTGCCCATTTAGGCGACAATGTCCCATTAGGATCCCTGTTAGCGCAGTTTTACTTTGACTTATGCATTCATTTGATTTCGACAGGTTGTAGTCACCCAGAAGAGTCTTTGATTGTATAAGCCCTACTAGATCTTTCCAATGGTCAGATCTTCTCTTTTTCTTGGCATTACCTATTTCTTCCAATATTACATTGGTGCTGATTCCGCAAAAGGGTTCAGGCCCCCAGAAAGGTATTACAGTCCCCCTCTTTGCTAGTTCATCTGCTAATTCATTTCCTTCTATTCCAATGTGTCCTGGAATCCCTTGTAAGGTGACTATATTGTTCTCGCCTAGTTCATTGAGTTTGTCTAGGCATTCCCACACCATTTTGGAACTGGTTACACAAGAGCTCATTGCTTCAATGGCTGCTCTACTATCCGACATTATGATAATCCTTTGTCTTCTGTATCCTTTATCAATATTAAACTTGGCGCACTTTCTGATGGCGTGGATTTTCGCTTGAAATATACTTGGGGGTTTTTCCAAGCTTTCTGAGTGTTTGGTTCCTGGCCCGAACACTCCTATCCCAGTTCCTTCTATTGCTTTTGAAGCGTCTGTGTACCATTGAATGGCATTCTTTCCAAGTTTGGTAATGGTATTTGGATCCCATTCCTTCTTGTTGCTTAATTCCGTACCGGATTTCTTTGAGATGTTATACTTTTTCCCAGGTTGTCTGATTTCTAAGAAGTGAGGAAGTAGTTTATTTTAATGATTCCCTCTTTACCAAGTCGGTATCTTGTTCTTTCTGCAGCACTTTCCACCACTATGTGATGTATGATTTCGAAGTTATTAAATTGAGAAAAGCTTCTGAAATGAAATCAACAATGTTCTATTAGAGTACTGAAATAAGTGAAGTTGAGTGTAATCATCTATCAGAATATTGCGAATGTTTCATTTTCCACTTGACAGATCAACCAGAAGGTCAAATGTTATAATTCCACTATATCTATTTATGACTTAATTATTTGGAAAGAAGGTTAAACGTTATAGCGTTACCCTGGTAACTATAACCGACGTCAACAGTTTAAAAGAAAAATAATGTGATTTATTTCGAGAATATGAGTACAAAAGAATTTTGATAACATCTGAATTCAATCCAGTTGTATCTTATTACCCCCTATGTTGATCGTAAAAGTTTCATAATATATTTGCTTGAATCGTTTTATGTAATTAAGCAACATTGACAAAAGAGTTGTTTTAGAGTCTTCTGTTTACAGTTTTTGATGTTAAAAAAATTATGATAGTTACTATTAAAAATATTGATAAGAAAATGATGTAACTAAAGTACGATAACATTAATAGTCGGAGAACTTTTTTCGTATTAATTGAATATCATAGATTTTATTTCTTCCATTTCAATAATACTTGCATTTAACAGTCAGGGTCTACCAGTGCTTTACGTGAACTCCGGTAGCATACCGACAGAATTCCTGCGAGTTATGCTACTATCTCTTTTTCTGTACCAAGCTCAACCACCGTACATAAACAATGAATAGTAGTTTCACTCTTAGTGCCAACTGCACAGTTTCTTCTTCTATCGATGAGAATAAGCATCCAGGTAGCTATGGCTGATCTTTCCGCAATGCCAAAAAAAGGGAACAGTAAAGAACTGTCTATGTTTGTTTTTGACCTAGGGGACACAGATAGTTCAACTTTAGTTTTTTCTGTCGTTTTTTAGTCGTGCTTCCAAAGTAGACAATTCTGCTCCTTTCTCAATATTTTATTCAGACTCGGTTTCAACAATACGTATTTCTTCTTGTTCTTCATCATTTTCTTCTCTATCTTCATCATTTTCTTCAAGCTAGGTTTCAACAATGTGCATTTCTTCCCGATCTTCATAACTTTTTTCCAAATTTGAATCTGCATTCGAAATATTTTTTCAATTTGCTTGAGACGCGATTACCTACACTCTCCCTATCAAGTTCTCCCACTTATTCGCGCGTAGATTTAATGTATATTAATAACTTTGGTATTATGAATCTAAAAAGTTCCCAGACTATAATAAACCAAACTTACTCTTTAATAAAATGAAAACTGTTGAAAATTGTCGACCCGAAACAGTCGATCTTTTACACTTGTTAATAACATTTGACTCATCAAAATTTGAGCTGGAGTGTAGTTTAATATTATTTATTGTAATTTGTTTGTTCTTAATAGACAAACCATGACTGAGAAAGAAAGTTTTCTGCATTTGGTTAAATGTACTTACCCTCAGATGATTGCTGCAGTTACAGGTGATTTTTTATTTTACTTTTTGATATAAATGTCAAATAAAATTCTGGATATAATGCAGGGTAGCACGAAGAATATATCATTAATTTCTAATAAATATCATTGACAGTCCAGTCGAATAAAAATTTAGCGCTAATAGTATAATAACTATTCTTTTCTCTCTTTTTTTCCCAAAAAAAGAGAGAAAAGAATAAGTGATGCCACAAGAAACGTACAGAAGATAGTAAAATAATTAGTTTTAATGCTCAAGGACCTTAAATGTTACTAGATATATTTAGCTAGTTTAGTTTTGTGGTGGATGAGGAGCAGTTCTATCAAGGACTACATCGCTGCTAGGTTTTAATCTTCAAAATATAAATGTACGCTACCGAAACGTTGTTTTAAAGATATTAAAGAAGATAATTAACAAAAAGAATACGTAGAGAAACTTCTAATGGATTTTGAAGGTCGTCGGATCTTTGATTACATTTTTTCCCTTTTCAAAATGTCGTTATCTTACACAGGGAAATTCATGTCTTACAGTATTTCTTTGTGCTTTTGTGTCCACATATTTTGGAAACAATTTTTTGTTATTCTTACTAACAACTTTCTTTATCAACGATTTTAAATTTCTCGAAACAGTCTCTATTGATAGCAGTGACCCCCAACAATGTTTGTCCCAAAAAAATAAATACAAATACCTTAAAAAATATATTATACAAATTTCTACTACATCTCTGCTACTGCTGAAGAAGATGATGATGATGATAATGGTGAAGGATTTACTACAATACATTGGGCTGATGGCAGTTAGAATATAGAAAATATGACATATATGTTATAGTTAATGCGGTTGAATGCAACTAGGGATATTTGAACAATATTTCTATTTATTATTAATTTGGAGATAGAGCGTTGTACACTACACGTGCGGTTAAAATAAGCTACAACACTCCTGAAAAAATCCGAGATAATAATAATTTACATTGCACATATAAATTTTTATATGACTATTTGATAACTTGAAGATATAACACATTGTTCATTACAGCTCTTTTAACAGATAAAATTAAATAACAATAAAACTCTGTCAGAAGCAAAATTTACCAATGACGTAGATTAAATTTTTGGTTATCATTAATTAATATTACATTTATTCCCAGCTCTTGACTAACTTGTTGACAACGACGTAAAATAATACACTAATCTCCAATGTTGTAATACTGTGCATTGTGTATTAATCGTGACCTTATGGATCTTGTTGTTAACTGTCCATGACTTTCATCGTTTGGGATTTAATCAAATCACTTTAATAATTCGAGCAGATTGGAATAAACTTATTGAAAAATGCTTACAAACAAATTTAATGTGGAAATAAAAACATCAATAAAATTTGCAAAGATAATGACCATTGTACTTAAAATTTTATCATCTTTTTAACTTTACTTGATGTTGAATGATTTTCATAAAATTTCTGTTCTGTTCCTAAGTAAAATGTGATTTTACGTTTATCAAGAGAAGTTGGTATCAGCACCGTACACTAACTACCAACAAGTAAATTCACTTGCGTCGGAACGTTTGAAAATTTTGGTACATCTTTTCTCTGGCGCCTTACACGTCTGTTATCATATTACTCAACACTTTCTCGATTTGAACTAGCCAGAACTCGCCAGACGATAGGAAGGGTAAGAAAATTTTCGGTAACCCATAAATCGACGAAGTGAATTTACTTGTCGGTAGTTAGTGTACGGTGGTCTCAGTGACAGTTTCGAGATTTTTTCAATTGAAGTAGGGTTATGTTCATGTTGAGCCACAATAGACCTAACGAAGGTCGCAGTGGAGATGGGGAGAAGGCCCCACTTACATGGAACCTAACCTAACCTATGTTTATGTTCGTATCATATTTTTATATTAGTGTTTATGAGTTCTTCTGATTTTCAACTTGAAATAAGTGTTATGGGTGAAGTAAATAGAAACAGAGTCGAGAGTATAAATTTTACAACAGAAGAAGAATTGAATTTTGTGAAAATATAAATCGATTATTGAGTGCAAACCATTAAAGGTTCATTTATTTCGATAGCCATATTATGGAGAACCGCTATTGCTGAAATTATTGTCATTGCTGTATCCAGGTTAATTATACCTAGGAAAAGTACAGGAAAGCGTCTTTTCCAGACACCATAATGTCTTTCTACTGTATTTTTAGTTATTGTTAATGACTCATTGTATAGTCTATCAGCCTCTGTATTTGTTTCCTGCAGAGGAGTCGAGAGATGTGGTTGAACTCCATATCCATAGTCTCCAATTAAATGGAACCTCCTAAATTGGCCTCCTTCAAAATAATTTTTCAATCGACTAATTATCAAGTCTGATCATGAGCACTCCCTGGCCATCTCACCACTATAGCAGTTTCGCTTAACCTGAATCTTTGGTAGAATTCTTCATCTGACCAATTATCAAAATCTGTTATTCTCTGTTTATCTATTTTTCGTTTCCTAATGATGAATATTTCCTCATCACTGTCGCTCTCGTTACTGCTATCCTCAAAAGGCTGATGACTCGGTATCTATTTCCATCTCAAGAGAATTTGTCCACAAAACTGACACAACGAACTAAAAACTTAAATTTTGAGGCTAAAGTCGCCTAAAGTCGCGATTTTCTCCACTTCAACTTGAAGTCGACTTAAAGATATAAAGACTATTATGAAATCGATTTTTATTCAAAGTGTGCTTTAAAACTTGAAGTAGTGTTAAAGTTCGTTATAAAAATGGCCGTTAGATGAACTATTTGCCCTCCGTTGGGCGCGTTTTTCTCCACTTTTCTATACAGTCTTCGTAATGAATTGTCTTCTTGTCCAATCACAAGTTTGGTTGTCAAAATTCGGTAGAGCTGTGTCTCTTAATTAATTAAATCACCATATATTAAAATCTCTACCATTCTTTCTTCATTATCAATAACACTACACAATTCTAGGGCACAACACCAAGGAGACAGATGGATAGAAGAAAAACAATAGCCCAAACTAAACCATGCGTACTCCAGGAGCTACTAGTCCATGATACTTTTCTAAGGAACTCATCTGTCATCAGTATCAAATTATTTTTATTTTAACTGCTTTTGAAAACATTACCACTTCTCGCTTTTTCTGGTCTCATTTAGATAATGCTTTAAATTTTTTTCAGGGACATTGTTTGCAATATCAGACGGAATGACATACGGATGGAGCGCCCCCTATATCCCGTACCTTATCAGCGACGTGAGTCACATCAAAACATCCATACACGAAGCTGAATTGCTGGAAACTTTCTTTCTGTTAGGTTCATTTTGCGGTCTACCGCTCACCATCTACTTAGTGGATAAAATAGGAAGAAAAAAATCCTTGTTACTAGCATCATGCGTAGTGTTACTAGCCTGGATAGCCATAGCGCTCGGTACAAATATGATTTATATCTTCACAGCCAGATTTTTTTGCGGGATGTGTGGAAACATGGCGTTCGTAGCAGCGCCTTGTTACATAGCCGAAATAGCCGACTCTAGAATCAGAGGATTTCTTTCCAGTATTATTTATGTGATGATGTTGTTGGGTTGTTTAATAGTGTATTGCGTAGGACCTTATTTACCTTTTTACGTTCCTTCTATAATAGGAGGTGTTGTATGTTTTATAGAACTACTGGTTTTTTCCAGAATTCCCGAAAGTCCCATGTATCTTTTATCCAAAAACAAACCTGAAGAAGCTTTGGAGTCCCTTAAATATTTCAAATCTTACTGTGATACTACGAAAGAATTGAACGATATCAAAGCGATTTTAGAGAAGCAAGAAAATGACAAAGGAAACTTCTTAGATTTATTTAGAGTTAAAAGTAATAGGAAGGGTATTGTAATTATGACAGTTTTGAATGCTGGTCAACACCTTTGTGCCTACTCAGTTATTCTTATGAATTTACATTTAATTTTAGAAGCAGCTGGTAGTATTTATATGGATCATAATCATGCTGCTATACTTTTTGCTGCCTTGATGTTGGTAGCAGTAATTTTTGCTTCATTCCAAATAGACAGTTACGGTAGGAAAGTACTACTAATATTTTCCAGTATATTAACTGGTGTTTGTCTGCTAAGTATAGCAGTGTATTTCAATCTAAAACAGAGTGGCTATGATGTATTGGGAGTTAGCTGGATTCCCATCGTTTCAATAATGGTATACGCTCTCGTATTTAAAGTCGGTGTTGGTATAGTACCAATAGTTGTTACAGCTGAGATATTTCCTACAAATCTCAAAGCTATCGGAATGACTTTGTCGGATGCTATGTTTATAGTTGGTGGATTAATTGCTATTAATTTGTATCAAGGTATAGCCAATAATTTCGGAATTCACATTCCGTTTTATATTTTTGGAGCGTTTTCGTTATTTATTACGTTTTTCACTATATTTTTTGTTCCTGAAACTAAGGGAAAAAGTTTGGATGAAATTCAATTGATACTTAAAGGAGAAAAGCCTGATAAACCAATTGATGTTGAGAAGGAGCGATTTTAAAAATGAGTCAAACGTTGAGTGGCTTCGTAAGTGTTGCTGTGAATTGTGGTTGGACTGAAAGTAAAAGAAAAATCGGAAGTTGGAAATTCACTATACAGTGTAATTCAATCATTTAAACGATTTAGGCTCGCTCCTTTGACATCTTCCAATATTTTTTTACATTTTTTGCGAGTAATACTTCAAAAAATGGTCAAATATAGTTCCTCTTTACAACTAAAGGCGTGCGGTAAAAAGGAATTGTTTTTTTACCCTAAGCAAGTTACACCACTGTCGTCATAATTATTTTCGCATATAATATAATCCTCTTGTCTCCATTGCGATATGTTGAGTAGTTCTCAAACAGTTTGCAAATAAATAAGTGTCTTTTTTTAACCACCAGTATCCAACTAGGATTCTGCTATTATGTGAATGTAGGTTTCATCTTCTATTCCATTATAATCTACCAGAGGTGAAAATGATTTTTTGTTGGTCCTGAATATTAATTCCTACAGTACCAACAAGGCAGCAGTTGGAATTCAACAATTACTATCGATCATTAACTGAATGAAATATCTCCACAAAGTTGAAAAATAGACCCAGTTCATTTCTGTACTTAACATAAATCGTTTTGACTTAAAAATATCTTCAATTCAGTAACAATTGTGTATATATTACGAAAGTAAGGGGACAACACCGGTTCTGGACCATGGCGAAAGCACTAGCACGAGAATATTCATAAAAAAAAATCGTCAAAAAAGCTAAGGTTGAAAATAGAGAGAATGGATATACCTCATTAGGGTGTTTTGGAGTGTATCGAAGACTTTTGGAGGGGTTTGGAAGACACTACCGTTACCTTTTGAAGACTATGGTCCAGAACTGATGCTGTCCCATTTCTCACGATTATGATTCAATTTTGATTAAAAAACGATGTATTCAATCGATCATTGTCCATAAATTAGATATGGGTACTAATTACATGTTCTTGGTACTTGATGGTCGATTAGTTGTGCAAAAACGGAACCCCAATAAATGTAAAATGAGTATTCAAACAATATGTATAGGTACCCTCCAATTTTTAGAATAGCCAATTGTTTATTTCTTAGATTTATTTTGTACACAGTTTTCAATAAACCTCCTAAAAGTCTTGTATGTTTATTATTCATATTATTTCCACTACCTGCAAAATGTAAATAATAAAGTTAATAATAATTTCCAATCAGCAGTATCTGTTCTCTTTTATTTCTTGCCACCCATTCTCATCTGAGAGTGTTCAACAGCTCTAGGTCCTTTTCTACTGCATTTATCCACATTTTTGGTCTTCCTCTTTCTTTTACATCTAGTTCCTCTTCCAGGTACTTCTTTTGTAGCTCTGTTAAGTGCAAGTCTCTCTGTGTGTATCTGTATTTCTAGTTCTTATTAATGACTTATTGTATAGTCTTTCAGCCTCTGTATTTGTTTCCTGCAGAGGAGTCAAGAAATATGGTTGAACTCCATATCCAGAATCTCCAGTCTTCAGGTTTGCTTAACATGAATCTTTGTAAAAATTCTTCATCTGACCAATATCACAATCTTTTATTCTCTGTTTATATATTTTCCGTTTCCTAATGATGAATATTTCCTCATCACTGTCGCTCTCGTTGCTGCTATCCTCAAAAGGCTGATGACTCGGTATCTATTTCCATCTCAAGAGAATTTGTCCACAATACTGACACAACGAACTGAAACCTTCTAAAAGTCTTGTATGTTTATTATTCATATTATTTTCACTACCAGCAAAATGTGAATAATAATAAAGATAATAATAATTTCCAGCCAGCAGTATCTGTTCTCTTTTATTTCTTGTCACCCATTCTCATCTGCGTGTGTTCAATAGTTCTAGGTTCTTTTCTACTGCATTTAACCACATTTTTGGTCTTCCTCTTTCTTTTACATCTAGTTCCTCTTCTAGGTACTTCTTTTGTAGCTCTGTTAAGTGCAAGTCTCTCTGTGTGTATCTTATACGTTGCGACCCTACTACGAAGGATTGTCATACTATTCCATGAGCTCGTGATTTCTTCTTCCGATCCAAATATTTTCAATTTTTGTCCCTGTGTATTTTTCTGTCTCATATATTATTTAGTAGTAGAATTTCTTTAGGGAAAAAGGAGTGAAAAACGAAAATTGAAACCAATTAATCAATCAATCTGTACTAAAAAATTTATTACTTATACAGGGTGGGGCAATCTTCTGACATCGGAGGATTACATTGTTGTGGTGAGAATTGTTGTGGTGAGAGATAGAACTTCATAGTTCTGTGTGAGCTAATACAGTTACTGAGGGCACATTTTGAGAATACTTTCTATTCTACAGGGTGTTCCAAAACCACGTAGCAGCACAAACTTACATTTTTTCTAATGGAACGTACTATATTTTGTTTAAGAATCGAGAAGATCTCACCGAGAGCGTTACAAAAATATAGCACTCTAATATATTATAAGGGTGTTTTACAAAGATATGGCCAATTATTAGCAAAAAAGACCTCCTCTTTAACACTCTGCAGAACAGTAAATCAAAATAAATCAACAGGTCTTTGGGTTCAAATGTCATACACACATCATTGGCTGTGCTCAGTATTAATTACTTTTTTCATCGGTGGCTTCTTTAATACAGGGTGAAACAAAACGCAAATCAAGCAATATCTCTAAATTTTTAAATGAATCACCCTATAAGACTTTTTACAATTTGTTAGTACAATTAATAAACTTTCAAACGATGTAGTAAACTTAGGGCATTAGTTAATGGGAAATCGTAGATATTTTATGATAATGGTCAAAAACAAGTATTTTACATACACAAATTAAATGGTATTAAATTTTTACATGCAACCTCTTGTAAATTTTAACATTTCTAAGGCATATATTTTAATCGCAATTTTGGATGCATCTACAATATCTAATCAATGAAATAAAATGTTTGCTAATACCGTAGGTACCTTCCTGGAATTACCAAAAATTTCATATTTATTCATGTTTTACTTTCAAGAATTGTTATTATAGGCTTGTTTGAGAATGGGCGAAACATAATCAAGTCATATTTTTGATTATATCAAGTGGGCTACTATCAAAATAGTATATACTAATAAATGTCAAAGAAATATTGCTGTATTCTTCGTTTGTGTTTGGGAAGTTGATTCAAACACAATAGTTAACTTGTGGTTCCAACAAGATGGAGCATCTGTATATCAGATAGGACGTGGTGGACCAATTTCGTGGCCTCCTCGATCTCCAGATTTCACACCGATGGATTTCTTTTTATAGGGATACATCAAGCAACTTGTGTATCAAACGTAACGCATTTTCCACAATAACTCCAGCTATGTTGGAAAGAGTAAGATACTCGTTTTTGAAAAGAATTGTATGGAAGTAAACGATCGCCATTTTGAACACTTAGCATAAACTTCTATACTTTTTAAAGAATGTCAATGTTCATTTATGTAAATGTGAGTGTTCTTATAATGTTGGTTTTCATAATTGTTAGTTTTTCAAAAATAGAAAAAGTTGGAAAATGAATAATTACAAGCTTGCATTTCACATAACTAAGATATACTGTTTGTGGTGACTTGAGTAATTATTTCGTAAAGACTACAAACTGCTTTCATATTTATTAGTACCTACTATAATGACTTTAGCCTACTTACAGTAAACAAAAATATTTCTTCCAACATAATTCCTTCTTTCCTTCCTCTAATGGTAAGAGAAGAAGTCAAAGATATTTTAGATGCATCCAAAATTACGATTAGAATTTATGCCTTAGAAATGTTAAAATTCACACGATGTTGCATGTAAAAATTTAATACCATTTAATTTGTGTATGTAAAATACTTGTTTTTCACCATTATCATAAAATATCTACGATTTCCCATTAACTAATGCCCTAAGTTTACTACATCGTTTGAAAGTTTATTAATTGTACTAACAAATTGTAAAAAGACTTATAGGGTGATTCATTTAAAAATTTTGAGATATTGCTTGATTTGCGTTTTGTTTCACCCTGTATTAAAGAAGCCACCGATAAAAAAAGTAATTAATACTGAGCACAGCCAATGATGTGTGTATGACATTTGAACACAAATACCTGTTGATTTATTTTAATTTACTGTTCTGCAGAGTGTTAAAGAGGAGGTCTTTTTTGCTAATAATTGGCTTTATCTTTGTAAAACACCCTTATAATATATTAGAGTGCTATATTTTTGTAACGCTCTCGGTGAGATCTTTTCGATTCTTAAACAAAATATAGTACGTTCCATTAAGAAAAATGTAAGTTTGTGCTGCTACGTGGTTTTGGAACACCCTGTAGAATCAAAAGTATTTTAAAAATGAGCTCTCAGTAACTGTATTAGCTCACACAAAACTATAAAGTTCTATCTATCACCACAACGATGTAATCCTCCGATGTCAGAAGATTGCCCCACCCTGTATAAAATGTTTTGAATAATGAAATTGAAAAAAATTAATGAATGATAAGATAGAACCCAGGGAAAATTCTATTTACATACAATAACAAGGATTATAACTTTGTATGGGATAATTTTGAATTTATTCGATCATTAAATGCATTGAAATAAAATAAACAGTCTAGGGATTCAGGAATTTATTTTATTACGTGAACATCAATAAAATGATGGACCATATCTAGCAAAACATATTTCCAGTCGTGAAACTTTGTTATGAATCATTAATCACATCAAACCTCATGGCAAATACAACATATATCTTCAATTTAACAATCTAAACGGTTTCGCATTTTCCTCATTGAAATTTAAAACTCACTTAATGTTTAATGGACTTCAGCAATATGTCGGCAATGATGTTGAAACTGAAGTAAAACTTTTTGAGCTTTATCAGTTATTATTACGAACTGAGACCGAGTGATTTCAAACACTCTACAAAAACCATTCAGCTTTACAGTGGGCGAAATTGTCCGCTCGAGAAGAGAATAAAGTTTCCCAAAGGTTAATTTTCAAACGTTCTCAACATATTGGCGTTTTGAAAGTCATTGGGGATAAAAGGATTTAAAACCAATGCTTTAATAGAAGTTATAGAAAAAACCGTGAAGATTTATGAGAAAAAGTAGCTGCACGACTTAAAAGTACTTTTTAGACATACTACAGTCATTTTGTTGTACAGTGTGTACAGATACAGTCTCAGTATCATCTTCTTTATCGCTTTATTGTGATGAGATTTTTATTCAGCCATTCTGTATCCACTGGCTCCCTCACATCACGTGTTACCTCACAGAGAATTTCAAGACACACTGGTATAGGAGCAAACAAAATAACTGATCTAGCAAAGAGAGGGGCTGAAGGACTGATATTGTGAATAGATTTACTCCTGCTCATAGAAACATTATTTCAAATCAAGGACAAGAGAAGAGAAATATAAATTGCGTATTCATAGATTTAGAAAGGCATCTGCTATGGTATCAAAAAAAGAATGTGGGAAAAAGAAAAACGATAAGTAGAGACAATAATAAGAGGACTACAAATACAGTCAACTTAGGAGTATCTTAAGGAAAGATAACTGGGCTGGTGGGGACACTTGCAGCGTATGAAGGTGATTAGATTAACTAAGAAAATATGATGATCGAGAATTCAAAAGAATATACAGAAAGGCAGGCCCAAGAGGGGAAATATTACAGTGGAAAGGAAAATACTTGGATGGAAGCAAAAAAACTTGTCACTGACAAAAAGAAGTGGAAGAAATTTATAAAATAGTAAAAATATCACTCTACACACAATGTGGTAAAAGAGTTATTTGACTTTATACATATGTATATTGAAAAATTCTTAGCCTACTGTAGAACCAAACAAAATTTCAATGTCAAAATATCTTATTACTCAACATATTCTCCTCTCAATTGGATACATTTATTACAGCATACCTGCAACGTCTCTAGACCTTCACACCGACACTTCTAATGAGTTATTGTTCGTTGCTATGGAAACGCAATATTTTGTTTATGCATGGAACTGGTCTAGACTAACTAGTTATCAATACATCCTCGTATATACAGTGTGGAAACCACTTATGGAATAAAATTCTTTGTCATTTTTTTAGAAAATTATAAAAAATGCCGAGACACGTCAACTTTTGAATTGAGCTGTGCGTTATGTAAACATAAACGTAAATGTACAGGGTGATTCACGCAAGTATGCCATAGTCGGTGTTGTTTTTTTTTAATGAAACACCCTGTATATTTGCATATTTTTGAAATCCTCTTAATGAACCGATTCCAACAAACTAAATAATGTTAGGTCAATTATGAATTATAAGGGTGAAATTTTTATTTTTACAGTTATTAAACACATACATAAAATACCTGATGTATTTGATTTTAATACATTGAAATAAATGCTCAAAATGTTCTCCACTTAGTTGTTGGCAATAGCACAGTCTCCTATAGAACTCCTCCTTAACTTTGTTTAAAGTTTGAGGTGAAATATTCCGTATTTCTGTAGTTATCCTGTCTTTGAGGTCTACAATGCTAGTTGGTTGTGTTGCATATACTTTGTTCTTGAGATAACCCCACAGAAAAAAATCTAACGGCGTAAGGTCTGGCGATCTAGCTGGCCACTCAATAGTACCTCTTCGTCCAATCCATTTATTGGTGAATATTTCAGGGTGTTGCCCCGTCTTGCTGGAACCTAATATTTTCATTCGGTAAGCTAGGATCTATTGCGTTGGGATATACGTTTGCCAATGCAGGAATAACTTCATTTCTAAGCATATTTAAATATTTTTCAGCTGTCAAATTTCCATCTATAAATATAGGACCAATAATATAGTCGCCTATGATACCGGCCCAAACGTTTATCTTTTGATGGTACTGAGTATGTGTCTCATGCATCCAATTAGGATTCTTTGCTGACCAATATCTACAGTTCTGACAAAGTGTGGTTTTCTTTGGTTCGACCTCTCCACTCAATGTGAATGTTGATTCGTCAGAAAAAAGAATGGTACCAAGAGCTATCTCATTTCTGTTCAGGTTATTCATCAATATTTCGCAGAAATCCATTCTACGATCTGGATCGTCTTCTGTTAACTCCTGCACAAAAGTTAATTTGTAGGGATGAAGTTTTTCTTCATGAAGACATCTTAGAACAGTTGTATGACTAACATTATTTTCACGGGCAATTTGACGTGTACTTGAAGTTGGATTCTCTTCGACACTTAACAAAATATCCACTTTCACATCATCTTCAACGAAGTGTGGTTTTTTTTTCAATGGTTTGACATGTCCAAGTTCTCTGAATTGTGCATGAATTTTAGACACAGTACTATGTGAAATATTAGGCAATTCGGGATACCTGTGATTAAATAAGTTTGCCACTTCAACTTGACTTCTGCAGTTATCCCCGTACCCGATCATCATTAAAATCTCAATTCGGTGAGTCTCAGTTGAATATTTCATTGTTATGTCGACAAGGAAAGAGTGTTTGACAAAGATTTTACGTTTTCAGAATAAACTTTCAACACATTAACAACTGACAGATTAGAAAACAATCCACATTATTTACCGATTTAAAACAATCCACATTATTTACCGATTTTGTCTAATTATTGGCGTTTTTAGGCAATTTTTAGGTATTTATGATAAAATTCATGGGCGTAGGAGGTTTTGTTTAATCTACAAATACGTCTAATAATTAGTTTAGATTTTTGATAAATCCATATTTAGCTAATTTAAAAAAGTACCAATATTTCAAGTGTAATAAATTATTAATTTTAAAATTTCACCCTGTATAATTCATAATTGACCATACATTATTCAGTTTGTTGGAATCGGTTCATTAAGAGGATTTCAAAAATATGCAAATATACAGGGTGTTTCATTAAAAAAAACAACACCGACTATGGCATACTTGCGTGAATCACCCTGTACATTCAAATTTATGTTTACATAACGCACAACTCAATTCAAAAGTTGACGTTTCTCGGCATTTTTTATTTTATAAATTTCTAAAATAATGACATAAAGAATTTTATTCCATAAGTGGTTTCCACACTGTATATAAATCAAGGACATTCAATTTGACAATACCTATAACACCTATTAAAACTAATATAAACGAAATTATTATCCATAGAACTTGATTCCACTCGATTTCGTAGTGGTTGTGTTTATACTACACTCCAAACTTACTACTCACTATAACAAAGAGATTAATGACCCTGTAGAAGGGAATTATTGCAAGCAGAGTCTCGCGGTTAGTTTTCGACAGTTATTGATGGCTTTCTCTTGAATCTTAATTACTCACTCCGAGAGAACTGATAAAATATCCCAATTGATAAGTGACCTAGTGAACGGTTAGATTTTACTACGTAGCTGAACCTGTGGATGATTTACAGATAATAGATTATAAGCATTGACGTATTAAGAGCACTCCACAGTGCATGAATTAACTTAAATAATACTCGCAAAGTTCATCCGTATCTCTGGAATACGGTTCGAATACAATACAAGGTTCAATAAACCAGACGTCGTAATAAGATTATTCCATAAATGAGTAGCAGAGCGGAAGAAGAAAACAGAAAATACTCTGAATAGAATATAATCTTTCCCAAGGACTTGATGAACGTTATCCAGTCACGAGTTTTCGTATTTTGCATCGAGGTGGTTACATTGTAGCCTAGATTTCTGTTTAATTGTAACTGTATGCATAACAAGAGATGGGTTAGCAGTAATGATTTCTCCTTTCATTGAGAGTCAATCCTCTCTGTAAACTTTGGCATTAAA
>CAJUYI010002505.1:20369-51361 GCA_910591695.1 Galerucella pusilla | reverse complement strand
TACATAAATTACCGGTAACGACAAAAATTACATACATTACCGGTAACGACAAAAACTACATACATTACCGGTAATTACAAAAATTACCAGTAACGATAAAAATTATCGGTTAAAACAAACTTTATCGGTAATGACCGTTCGGTATTTTAACGATAAGAATTACCAGAAAGGAAAAAAATTACCAGTATCGACAAAAATTACATAAATTACCGGTTACGACGAAAATTACCGGTAGCGACAAAAATTCCAATAATGATAAAAATTACCAGTATTGACAAAACTAACATAAATTACTGGTAACTACAAAAATTAGTGGCAACGTCAAAAATTACCGATTACTACAGCAATTAGTGGGAACGACAAAAGTTACCGAAAACGATAAAAATTACCGAAAACGAAAAAATTATCGGTAAAAACAAAATTTATCGGCAATGACTGTTATTTTTGTCATTTTGGTGTCCGTCTAAACGTGCTGTAATTTGGCGCATCTGTTCTTCATTGGCATACCTTGGAAATTTTCCTATGGGAACAGGCTTTCAGCTGATCATCGTTAATGATAATCCTTTAGAGATAATTGTTGAGTAGAATAGACGGATTTAAGTTAGAAAAATATAATTGAATAGTGAGCCTAGCAATTTTAGAAAACATAACTGACAACCTTACTTTTTTCTCATTTCAAATCCAACTTACCGTTAATTTCGGTCAGTTTTTCATGACTCGCCCTGTATAGTAAAGTTTTTACGAGAACGATGTATTTCAGGATTTGGTGTGATGAGTCCTGGACCAAGTTCGGTATTATCTTCTACCGGTTCGTTCGTGTCTGAAAATAATTTCGCTTCTGTATTTGGAACGGGAGACTCCAAAGGTATGTCCAATTTTCCAGTAGAATTTTTTTTTTCTAATCGTTCGTTTAATTCAGGCACCAACTTCGATGCCTTGGGTGGTGTCCTTCAGCCATCAAATTCAGATGGTCAACATCGTACTGGCAACAATATCGATAACAACAATCAAGCAACTGCGTCAAATGGTTTATTGACTGGAGATTTGGAATCGAGTTTGGCGTCTCTTGCCGAGAATCTTTCAATTAACAGTAGACCAAACCCCAAGTAAGTCGTAATAATGTAAAAAAGAGTACCGCAAGGATACGTACTAGATCCGTTATTATTTTAAATTTATGTTTTTTAATAAATGTTGATTTTTTTGGAGGGAAAGCTGCGTTAAGCGATTTTTGGTCGGGGAAAACTTTATGGTTTCGCGTCACCGATACCTTGACTGTATCATAGGCGTACGATAACGTTTTTAAAAGCTGTTAATTTATTTGTAAAAAACTTCTATTTGCATGGGCGTACTATAAGATTCTTAAGAGAGGCTCGTTTATTTGCAAGAATTTTCATATACCATGGCTGTACATGTACAATAACATTTTTAATGTTGGCTCATTTCTATTTCCATGGACGTATATTAAAATAATTTCAAAAGGGGAGTAATTTATTTGCAAAAAATTCAATCTTCCATGGGCGCTCCATCCAATTTTTATGAGAGGTTTATATTTTTGTTAAATATTCCTTCTTTCATGGGCGTACGATGAAATTCATAAGAGATGCTCGTTTATTTGCAAACATTTTCCTCGGAATTTCCATCTACCATGGCTGTACAATAACATTTTTAATAGGGGCTCATTTTTTTGTAAAAATGTCTGTTTCCATGGACGTACATCAAAATAATTTCATAAAGGGAAGTAATTTATTTCCAAAAAATTCATTCAATATTCAATGAGCGTTCCATCCAATTTTTATGAGGGGTTAGTTTTTTTTTAAAAGGGTGATTTTTTGCAAAATTTTCTATTTACTTGGGACGTACATTAAAATAATTTTAAAGGGGCTAAAATTATTTGCAAAAAATTGAATCTTCCATGAACGTTCCATCCAATTTTTATGAGGGGTTAGTTTATTTTAAAAACTACAATAACACTTTTAAAGGGGCTGATTTTTTACAAAATTTTCTATTTATCTGGGACGTACATTGAAATAATTTTAAAGGGAATACATTTATTTGCGAAAAATTTAATTTTCCATGAGCGTACCATCCAATTTTTATAAGGGTTGATTTATTTAAAAAAATTTCCTTCTTCCATGGGCGTGCGATAAAATTATTAAGAGGGCTGGATTATGTGCAATAATTTCTATCTAACATGGCTGTACAATAACATTTTTAGTAAGGGATCATTTTTGGTATAAATTTTTCATTTACCTTGAGCGTACATTGAAATAATTTTAAAGGGACTAAATTTATTTGCAAATAATTGAATCTTCCAAGAGCGTACCATCCAATTTTTATGAGGGACTCAATTATTTAAAAAAACTTCCGTCTATCATGGGCGTGCAATGAAATTTATAAGAGAGGCTCGTTTATTTGCAAGAAATTCCATCTACCATGGCCGTACAATAACATTTTTAAAGGGGGCTAGACGTACATTAAGATAATTTTAAAAAGGATAAATTTATTTGAAAAAACTTCCTTCCATCATGGGTGTACGATAAACATTTCACTGGGGGCTCAGTTTTTGTGAACGTTGAAATCATTTTAAATTTTAAATAATTACCATTTACATGGGCGTACAATACAATTTTTCAAAAGGGGTTGTTTTTTTGCAAAAAATTCCATATACCATCAACAATATTTGATTATTACGAGAAAATTTTAAATCTCAGCAGGTTTTAAACATCTGACATTATAAACAAAAAAAACTTCTTTTGGAAATAGTTGGATATTTTTGTTTGCAGGGGAGTCCAGTGGAATTCTCCAAAAATAGGCTCTAAAACTAGTTGGACTCCTCAGCCCATATCAGATACCACGGGAGCGGGCTACAAACCCATGAATCAAGCCATGTCTTCGTCGCCATTCAACAATGCCACAGTTTCATCACCACAACAACCAATTTACCTTCAGCATCCTCAAATGATGGTATGAATAATAATAAAATGGAATGAAAAAAATTTTGAATATTAAATTTTTTTTTTTCAAATTTTCAGAGTATGCGTCAAATGCCCCAATTGAATCCCGCGATGAATCAGATGGGACCACAATCTCTTCTATTTCATTAAATAGAAAAAAAAACAATAACTCATCTACAATCCGTCTATAAATAAGAAATTCCCAGATGTATAAAAATTATTTTTGTTAAATATAAACGAATAATATTAATATATTATATTTAATATAATTAAAATAATATAAGGATAATATATACGGCTGATGTTGAAGAGGAACAAGAAGTGGAAAAGAAAAAGTCGTTGAAAATATTCGAAAGTTAACAGATTTTTGAAAGTTGCAAAGTTTATAGTAGTTCAAATGTACCATTCGATTTTACAGTCTTGTTTTTTTTAAATGCAGTGCAATTATATATTAAATATAAGTTTTTTTTCTCACAAGACTGTAAAGACCAATCAGAAATTAGTTTTTAGTGAAAATAAAAATTAAAAAAGTGGCACTAATCACACTATTTTTGATGTATCAAAAAAATTATTTACACAAGTGCAAAAAATGTTGATGTTGTAATAATAGCTCTTTTTATTAGAATAAGAAAAGAATTTTCCAGCTTTTTTTGAGATTAATTTATATCAGAGTGTCCTAGAATTTTTTCTGAGACCCACTGTATATTGGAAAAAAAAATTTAAATATGTAGCCTAAAGTCCTGCTTTATCTATTTATTCAGGGTAATTTATAATTCAATCGTACTAAATAAAAAATATATTAAGTTTTTAAAATTTACTTTAAATGTTTTAAAATTTTAAAAACAAACCTCCCTGTATATAAAGGTAATAATTACTTTTTTTTTTAAATTTCGCGATTATTGTGTGCCAAAGTTACTGTTATTATTTTTTTTTAATTGTTTTTAATGTTGAAAATTGAAAAAATTATATCAATGTACTTACCTGGTTTTTTTTGGTATTTGGCACATTATATGAACGAATTTGTGTAATAGACAATCATGTTATTGAAGGAAATCTTCTTTTTAAAACGGTTAAATGGTGTTTCTTTCTAAAGGAACTGGAATTTTTGGAAACGAAAAAAAATTGGAAAAAAGGGGGGCACAAAGTAAATAGGTAAAATGAGGTACGGAAATTTCGAAAATGGGATGGTGAAAAGCAAAATTGGATTTTAAAATACTGGAAACAGAAAAATGAGACAAATTTTGAGAATTATGACCGTATGCTGCAGAAAAATGGGGAATACTTCCCAAAATGGTGCCTTAAAAAACCAAAAACAGAAAAATTAACATTATTCTTCAAAATGGGATTTTGAATTACCAAAAAGACAAACAATTTTTGTAATGGGTTCCTATCCAACGGAAAAATAAGGAAAAATTTTCAAAATTTCGAAAAATCAGGCCCCAAAATACCCAAAAAAATGTAGTTGGAATTGAAATAAAAACAAAGTAAAGAAGGAAACTTTAAAAATGGGATTTTTTAAAACAGAAAAATGGGGAATACTAAAAATTTCGAAAAATGTTTTGAAAACCCAAAAATAAAAAAATTAGGAAAACTTCGGAAAATTGAAACTTGAATTACTGGAAAAAGAAAAATTTTGAGACGTATACAGCAAAAAAATTAGGATTATTTTGCAAAATGGTGCCTTAAAAAACCAAAAACAGAAAAATTTGCATTATTCTTCAAAATGGGATTTTGAAACGCCAAAAAGACAAACAATTTTTGTAATGGGTTCCTATCCAACGGAAAAATTTTAAAAATTTCGAAAAATCATTCCCCAAAATACCCCAAAAAATGGAGTTGTAATTGAAATAAAAACAAAGTAAAGAAGGAAACTTTGAAAATGGGATTTTGTAAAACAGAAAAATAGGGAATACTAAAAATTTCGAAAAATGTCTTGAAAACCCAAAAATAAAAAAATTAGGAAAACTTCGGAAAATTGAAACTTGAATTACTGGAAACAGAAAAATGAGACAAATTTTGAGAATTATGACCATATGCTGCAGAAAAATGGGGAATACTTCCCAAAATGGTGCCTTAAAAAACCAAAAACAGAAAAATTAACATTATTCTTCAAAATGGGATTTTGAATTACCAAAAAGACAAACAATTTTTGTAATAGTTCCTATCCAACGGAAAAATAAGGAAAAATTTTCAAAATTTCGAAAAATCAGGCCCCAAAATACCAAAAAAGAATGGAGTTGGAATTGAAATTAAAACAAAGTAGAGAAGGAAACTTTGAAAAATGAGATTTTGTAAAACAGAAAAATGGGGAATACTTCTAAAAATTTCGAAAAATGATGTTTTGAAAATCCAAAAAAAAAATGAGGAAAACTTCGGAAAATTTAATCTTGAATTACTGGAAAGAGAAAAATTAGACAAATTTTGAGAAGTACACATCAGAAAAATGGGGAATACTTCGCAAAATGGTGCCTTAAGAAACCAAAAACAGAAAAATTAGCATTATTCTCCAAAATGGGATTTTGAATCACCAAAAAGACAAAAAAATTCAGTAATGGGGTTCTATCCAACAGGCAAATACGGAAAATTTTTCAAAATTCCGAAAAATCGGGCCCTAAAATACCAAAAATAAAAAAAATTTAATTAGAATTAAATGAAAAACAAAGTAAAGGAGAAAAAATTGAAAAATGGGATCTTGTAAAACAGAAAAATGTGGAATACTTCTAAAAATTTCGAAAAATGATGTTTTGAAAACCCAAAAATAAAAAAAATTAAGAAAACTTCGGAAAATTGAATCTTAAATTACTGGAAACAGAAAAATGAGATTTCGAAACACCAAAAAGACGAAAATTTTGATTAAGGGGGTTCTATCCCACAGGCAAATAAAAAGAAATTTTCAAAATTCCGAAAAATCGGGTCCTTAAATACCAAAAATGAAAAAATGGCATTGGAATTAAAATAAAAACAAAGTAAAGGAGAAAAACTTGAAAAATGGTATTTTGTAAAAAGAAAAATGGGGAATACTTCTAAAAATTTCGAAAAATGATGTTTTGAAAACCCAAAAATAAAAAAAAATGAGGAAAACTTCAGAAAATTGAATCTTGAATTACTGGAAGCAGAAAAATTGGACAAATTTTGAGAAGTATAAATGAGGAATACTTCGCAAAATTGTGCCTTAAAAAACCAATAACAGAAAAATTAGCATTATTCTCCAAAATTGGATTTTGAAACACCAAAAAGAACAACATTTTCATTAATGGGCTCCAATCAAACAGAAAAATATGAAAAAAGTATCAAAATTTTGATAAATCGGGCTCTAAAATACCAAAAATAAAAAAATTTTATTGGAATTAATTGAAAAACAAAGTAAAGGAGATAAAATCGAAAAATGGGATCTTGTAAAACATAAAAATGGGGAATACTTCTAAAAATTTCGAAAAATGATATTTTGAAAACCCAAAAATAAAAAAAAATTAGGAAAACTTCGGAAAATTGAATCTTTAATAACTGGAAAAAGAAAAATGAGACAAATGTTGAGAAGTACACCGCAGAAAAATGAGAAATACTTCGCTAAATTGTGCCTTAAAAAACCAAAAACAGAAAAATTAACATTATTCTTCAAAATAGGATTTTGAAACACCAAAAAGACAAAAAATTTCAGTAATGGGGTTGTATCCAACAGCCAAATATGGAAAAGTTTTCAAAATTCCGAAAAATCGGGTCCTTAAATACCAAAAATGAAAAAATGGCATTGGAATTGAAAGAGGGTTTCAATCAAACAGAAAAATGAGGAAAAATTTTCAAAATTTCGAAAAATCAGGCCCTAAGATACCAAAAATAAAAAAAATGGTATTTTGTAAAACCAAAAAATGGGGAATACTTCTAAAAATTTCGAAAAATGATGTTTTAAAAACCCAAAAATAGGAAAACTTCGGAAAATTATGTCTTGAATTACTAAAAACAGAAAAATTAGACAAATTTTGAGAAGTATACAGCAAAAAAATGAGGAATATTTCGCTAAATAATGCCTTGAAAATCCAAAAATAGAAGAATGAAAGTTATAGTAAAACACCGGAATAATTAAAAAAATATTGAAGTATGTCCAAATTAAAAATAAAAAAAATAAAAATATTGAAGTATGTCCAAATTAGAGACAAATAAAAATATATCGATTATTTTTCAGCAATAGTCAAATGTATGGATTTTTTTTTTCAAATTCAAAATTTCCAGTTCCTTTAGAACGAAATAACCGAATCTTTATTTATATTTTTTAAAACTATGTTTTATCCTACATATCATGTTTTTGAATAAGAAAATATTTTTATTAAACAATAAAGGGTTCCAATTCTACATCATCCTTTTTCTTAAAGAGGTATGACTCATTTTCGATTATCATTTTCCAAATTTTCGAAAATATTTTTTCTCCTAAAACCTTTCCCTACTCCCTTTTTTATCCTTAAATAACATAATATATTTCCCGTGTTTGGTAAATGCTAATTGAATCATTGCCTAAAAAGGATTGTCTTATTTCATTAATAGATTTTAATGAAGCTTACAATCCAATTTGATTGGACTAAATTTTGCAAAAACCGATAAAAATCAACTGGAAAACCCACCCCATCTATTCGTATATTTAATAAAAGGGTTTTTTTCTATTTAGTCTAATTTTAGTATTACTATATTTATGGTGGGGGGGAATTTAAATTTCCAGAATGATTATACTGAAAACTGAAAAAATCAGCGACCATTTCGCTGATTAGATTACATTTGTTTCTTGTTGAAATAGAGGAAATTTTTGAATAAAAAAACACTGTTAGTAGATGTACTAGACCTCTTCTAGATCATATATAGGGAAAACAATGTGTGGGAGAGAGAACCGATAGAATAACAACGACACGCTATGAAAACCGTCCTCTATATGTCAAATGTCAGTTATCAAATCACTATAGTTATATGGTTAAGAAATTTCACTTTTATAACAATTGGCGCGTTTAGTCTGGTTCAAGTGGCAGTGGCGTAGCGTTAGTTTTCGCTGGCCCCCCTATTTTATTAATTTAATTAGCTCATTTGCATTCAGGAAAACTCGGTTTTGCCAATTAGCAAGGTTCTTTTAAAAATTAAAAAATAATCCTCCAGAGGCGCTATTGGGGGAAACCTTTTTTTGATCTCTCGTTTGACAGCAAAGTTAAGCGTAGGTACCCAATAAGAATTCCAACTTTTTGTCATTGGCCGGAAAAGATGCATTTTTGAGAACTTAGTTTACCTGAATTTTGAGTAGATATAGTTTGCTTCAAAATTTAGTCCAATCTCTATTCTGTTAAATTATGTATTATTGTGTCATTAGATTTGATTTGAAGTATGTTATCGTTTCTTCAAACTGTATTGACTGATAAATATCTGAAGTCATTAAATATATTTTTTTTTGGAAATTGTGCATTTTTATTTTTCACTTTCCTGCGACCTTTTGTGTAAACCCTACATAGACACTGTGGGCCGAATAAAAGGAGTGCATTTTTTAATTGAAAATATTTTTTTTGTTTTTTGGGCGATTTATTTTCTTTTTGCAGGGCTAATAACCTAACATGTCCTTAATATGACTGTAAATTTGAAAGCAAAAATAATGTACAGGGTCCGACTTAAGGAAAAAATTATATAACAGTGCATTTGAACTCGTTGCAAATGAAAACTGCTCCAGCTGAGTTGATATAGTTTTGTGACTCATTAATATCTTTTTACGTTTGCCAAAGATCTGGTCGAATTATTTTCTTATAAATATCCAGTCAATACCTACGTATTGCTTAATTTTCGCGCCCAACGTACAGTTTTGTGGTGCGATTTTTCCAATATTCATTTCCCTGCTGAAGATATAACATTTGATATATATTCAGCTATTTTTCAGCAACTATCGGGAGGATGATACAATACATACAGATTCCTACATTAACACCTACAGGATTAAGCTTTGATTTTACGGCCAAAAAAAACAGAGTTCGGTGACGAATTCTATTTTTTGATGAATCCTGGCAAAGCTTGTTATATAATTTTTTTATAAGTCCGACCCTTTACATTATTTTTGCTTCCAAATTTACAGTCATGTTAAGGACATGTTAGGTTATTAGCCCTGCAAAAAATGAATGAATCGCCCAAAAAACAAAAAAAATATGTCCAATTAAAAAATGTACTCTTTTATTTCGGCCAACAGTGTATATTCAAGTTCAAGAGATCAGGCTTTTGAAAAAAAAATCAGAACATTACAGAACACATGATTAATACAGGTTGGTCATTATGTAGAAAAAAGCAGCAGAGAATGCGAATCCAGCAAAAGTCTATAGCAACAGAATCATGTGTACAGGTTAATACAGCCGGAAATCGAAAAAAAAAACCTTATCACCGCACTCCACACTTTAACAACACAACAAAATGATGGGATTTTAGATAATTTTAATAACTTCTAACCAATTAAAGTCTAGCTGTCATTCGTTTACCAGTTAACAATGAAATCTGAATGGAATATATGACATGAGGACCCAGAACAATATGGCCAGCATGTCTATTTAAACAAAACGAGATGCCATTTTATATTTACTAACCTAAAAATGTTCTAAATTAATTTTGTGTATCAAGAGCAGAAAGTATAGTACTTTGGCAGTCGAGACAGAAAGTTGCACGCGTCGCGTGGCAATATGTCGAGACTACCAAAGGACTTTCTGCTCGAAATACACACAAGATTTTTTCTACGATCACACCAAAATAAAATTAATTGCCTTCGTTTCTATTTGGCAGTTTCGTATACCTATGTACGTAGGCAACACTTATTACATTAATGTCAGATATTTTTTAGATTTCCCTATTTTGTATTAAATTATTACGGAAAATACTGTGGGATACCTTGACATATGAGAAAATCAACAGTTGCTTTTCAATACACAAAAGACGACTTTCGATGGTGGTCGTAGAAAAACTACCTACTATTAATTATCCAAATGGTCTCCACATCTAGCAACAATTTGAATTATGGTATACAGAAAATAAAAATTGTTTTGTATTTTATAAAACCTTCTCGTCCACCTTAAAGGACTGCATTGGTTCTTTTACGTGTCAGTGTTGCATTTTGGTTTTCCAATTTCAATTGAAGTACCTTTATCTTATCTTAGTTATTAATTTGAATAGGTAAAGACCATAGTGGTACCCTTATAATATAGTTACTTTCATCGGCAATTATTCTAGCGACCTGGAGGTGCTTTGGTATGGAATTTTTTTCATTTCAATGTTTATAACTGCATCTAATTATATTAACGACTGATGATTTTCTATTGTGTCACTTCCAAGATATTCAAATTTGCTTAGGAACCTTCTGGTCCATCAGCACTGAGATACACACAAGTTTATAGTAGGTACTGGTTAGTCCAGTTATTGGACAAGCTATTCGGTATAGAAATAGACATAACAAGCTACAGCACAATTAAACTACACTCAATTTATAGGTATTAATTTTTAATCTGATAATTATTTTTATTGTTTTTTTCTTATGTAATGTTATGTAAGGAAAATGCTGTGTATGTGGTGAATCAATTTTCCCACATTTTGCATTCAAGGCCACCTACATTGAAGATTTGCAATAATCCAGAGGCGTCACACATGTATAGTAGCATCCGTTATTATAATGAACTTATATAATTAACTTTTATATGGGTGATCTCTTTGTAAAATCACTAATTCTATTTTTCATTGACGGATCTGGGTTATATACCTGGAGCATGGAGAAGGGCAATAGTAACCTTCATTCCAAAAACTGGAAAAGGGACAAAACAAACCCCAAATCCTTCAGGCCAATTAGTCTAACATCGTTTGTGCTCAAAACGATGGAAAATGCTATTGACAACCATATTAGAACGAAAATCCTAGAGAGACTACCTCCTCCACCCATGTCAGCATGCTTACCGGGCAGTAAGATATACGGAGACTGCACTGGTACAACTGACGGAGGATATCCGAGGTGCTCTAGACAACCAAGAAACTGTAGTATGTGCATTTGACAATACTCAACATGAGGCTGTCAAAAAAGCATTAAAAAGAAGAGGTGTAGACAGCACAACATCCAAATGGATGTCGGAACTGCTCACCACAAGAGTAGCAGAGACGAGGACGAGCAAAGACATTGTCTCCATCAGCACTACCAGAGGATTTCCACAGAGAGGAGTAGCATCCCCATTAATGTGGAGTCTGACGGTTGACGAACTCCTGTGTGGTTTGACGGATCTCGGAATATCCTGCCAAGGATATGCCGACGATTTTGTCATAACAGCCAGGGGGAAATTCGAAAACACCCTTTGTGATATTGTACAAAAGGGTCTGAACTATACAAATAGCTGGTGTAGGCAAGTGGGACGTAGCATCAACCCCATTAAAACTATCTTGATAGCCTTTACTAAGAAAAGAAAACTCAACCTCAAAACCATAAAACTTGATGGGAACGAAATTGAATGGAGACAAGAAGTCAAGTATCTAGGTTTAACTCTAGACAGTAAACTCCTGTGGAACAAACAGGAAAAGGAGATTACATACAAGGCAAAAATGGCTCTAATGGTGTGCAGAAATCTGGCAGGAAGAAACTGGAGTTGTAATCCTAAGCTGGATGTACACTGCCATAGTGAGACCAATCATCACTTATGTAGCCATTGCGTGGAGTAGTAGAACTAGTCTATTTACGACGAGAGAAAACCTCTCCAAAATTCAAAGACTAGTCTGTATATGCATTACAGGAGCAATGAGAACATGCCCAACGGCAGCTATGGAAGTGATTCTCAATCTCACCCCTCTACATATGGTGGTGGAAAGCGTTGCAGAAAGAACCAGATACAGACTGAGTAGAGAGGGAATCATTAAAAAAATACCACCTCCTTACTTCTTAGAAATCAGCCTGGGACATGCCATAAGACGGTATGATGAAAAAGTATAACTTTTCAAAGAAATTTGTTGCTGAATTTAGCAACAAGGAGTGGGACCCAAATACCATTACCAGACTTGGAAAGAATGCCATTCCATGGTACACTGATGGTTCAAAAGCAATAGGAGGAACTGGGATAGTAGTGTTCGGGCCAAGAACCAAACACTCTGAAAGCTTGGGAAAAACCCCAAGTATCTTTCAAGCGGAAATCCACGTCATAAGAAAGGGCGCCCAGTTCAATATTGAGGGATACAGAAGACAAAGAATTATCATAATGTCGGATAGTCAAGCAGCCATTAAAGCACTGAGATATTGTGTAATCAGTTCCAAAATGGTGTGGGAATGCCTAGACAAACTCAATGAACTAGGCGAGATTAATATAGTCACCTTACTAGGGATTCCAGGACATACTGGAATAGAAGGAAATGAAATAGCAGATGAACTAGCAAAGAGGTGGACAGAAATACCTTTCTGGGGGCCTGAACCCTTTTGCGGAATCAGACCCAATGTAATATTGGAAGAAATAGGTAAATAGGTAAAGCCAAGAAAAAGAGAAGATCTGACCATTGGAAAGATCTAGTAGGGCTTATACAATCAAAGACTCTTCTGGGTGACTTTAACCTGTTTAGATCAAATGAATGCATAATTCAAAGTAAAACTGCGTTTTTTGGGTCTGCAAACTTTGCAAGTCATAAATCATAGCATTTCTATGATTTTTAAAAAGATAGATTATAAATATTAAGCTTGGTCGTACAGCAATCATAAATGGTTGGAAAAACTATGCACAGAGACTCTTTGTGAACGGGTTTTATTAACTTTTTCCCTTCTATCTATCATATTAGTTGAATTATGAGTGTCTTTAGATTTGAAAAGTGGATTTTCGAAAATTTTATGACTCAATTTGTTGGCAAAAAATGATTTCATGCAAAAAGGGACAGTTGCAGTCAATTTCTCGTCCCAAAAAAACCCTCTAGACTAATTTTGAGCATTTTTCCTCATAAACTGGAGTGTTTTCGTTAACTGAGCTAGTTGAAATCACTAAGTCTAGATCTAGATTGAAGATACAAATCAAGATAAGTAGTATTCGCATATTTTTTTATCTGGAAATAACTGTTAGTTCAAAATAAATATTTTGTAAAGAATGACGTTTTTTGAGTCTGCAAACTTTGCAAGTCATAAATCATAGCATTTTGATGATTTTTAAAAAGATAGATTTAAAAATATTAAGCTTGGTCGTACAGCAGGGACGTATATAAGGGGGGGTTTTGGGGGTTCAAACCCTCCACATAGAAAATACAATAAAGGTACAATAATTTTTTATTAGCATACTGCCGCAATGTGAGTATTCATCGGGATGTGGCAATAGAAATAGATTCCTCAACAATTGTGAATAATTTAGCTGAAGAGGTTAAATTTATTTATGTGAGATTGATTTTCTGTTTTAATAAAATCTTCAATTTTCAATCATCTATCACTTTTTAAAATAGGTGCTCCCAAATTAATATACAGGTAACATCTCGGCTTGTATGAGAATGCGGCGAAGAACATAGAAGACTGGCGACTCGGAAGAGTGTATCACTGGAGTGGGTCCTAGGTCACAAAGGAATCGCTTGCAATGAAAAAGCTGATGAACTAGCAAGAGCAGGATCGTCAACACTGATGAACGGACCTGAACCATCTGTGGGCATCCCCAGATGCTCCACTAGGTCATGGTTAAAAGGGTGTATAACGGAGACCTCACATGCAGGAGATGCAAAAAGGACACTGAAACAGCTCTGCACATATTATGCAACTGTGAGACGCTGGACCATAGGAGGCAAAAACCAAGAGCGGCCGTACACGGACCACATATTTGCAGTCGAGACAACCACAAAAATGTGGTCACGTCAACTGCACCTTGTGGTTGAACCAGCGACATTTTTGTGGTCGACTTGCGGTCATATGAACCGCACGTGTAGTTGAAGCGACTGCAACCACATCACAGGGTGTTGATATATATCCTATATTTTGTGGTATTACCTGCCAGAGTCCATATGGATTTCGAAGAAAAATCATTACTACTTTTTATGTTAAGAAGGAGAAGAAGAAGACGTAGGAAGGCACGATCGCTTTGGATACATCCACTTTTGGTTGCGCGAAGACAGGAAGGAAACTTTTATAATTTATTTGGCAAACTCCGGCAGGATGACAAAGTTTATAATTACTTAGAATGTCAATCTGTTTATTTGATGAATTGCTCAGAATTTTAAAACCAAAAATTGAACGTTGTGACACCAATATGAGAAAAAGTAATTTTCTGTAAACTTCTCGCATATGTCAGCCCATGCATTGTTTTTTTCAATGTATCCGTATCAAAAATATTTTCCATTGCAAACAACTTGTCGATGAACTCGTTTAGGTATAAATGACTTCGAACGCGACGGCGCAACGCGGTTCATACGACCACAAGAATGTGGTTCGTGTACGGCGGATGCAGCAGCGACCACTCGGCGGAGATCGACTGCAAGTAGACTGCAGGGGTGCTATTCTCGAAGTCATACGCAACAATACGTATACGCAGTGTATACGAACTTTTACGTATGGAAATAATCGTATACTAAGACTCATGTGCATTCTTGAACACTATACGACTTCTTCATTCGTCTACGTAATTTTTGGTCGGATGAAAACTTGACAACACTGTGCCAAAACTGCCAATGTGTCAATTTTCTCATGGTTTACAACATGTTTACAATATAATAATAATAATTAAAAAAATTTTATATACGAAAAAACCGCGAAAACGTTCTGACTTGAACCTTTCTTTTAGTTGCCTGTTAAAAATAACACACGGAAAATAAGATTTAACTGAAATCATAGAAATAGTATCAAATGGAGAAAACAAAGGGAAACATAACATCCGATCAGCGTAAGGAGTCGGTGGATTTTATTAAAAGCCATCCACAACTCAACTCAACTCAACTGAGATATTTCTTATTCACATAAAATTGACTTGTCCATCCACCCACATCAAACAAAGAACAAATCAATTTGAAATTTCATTTCAAACTTTACACAATCATTACAAAAAATAGAGGTTAATCCCTTCTTTTTGATCATAAGATGCCATATGCGCATGCCCCTTATGAAAACTCGCATTCGCATACAAGATTCGTATGCCTAGTACCCATACGTGTGAACTCGTACGACTGGCGGATGCTTTATTTCGTATACTACGATTCGAGAATACCTACAACTACAAGTCATACTCAAATTATCGATGACCATCAAATTTCGTATACGCAATTGACTCGAGAATAGCACCCCTGATGCCCGTTTTTTGACTGCAGTGAACGCCTGTGTACGTATGGTACAGTGTTTCTTATGGGTAGTTTCAGTTCGCCGAAACGCGACGGCAATTCTGTGGTCGGGTCGACCGCAAAATGTGGCTCGATACTGGATCACAACGATCATATATTGTGAAACATGTTGCAATCGAAATGGGATACGAATCTTTAGGTTCAGAACAATTAATCCATGCTCTATTTGGAGGAACAAATTCGGAAACTAGTCATCATAATCGATATCGCATTACTCTAAAAAATTTGAACGAAAAGTATATTTGTAACTTTGATGCTCTTGATCAACCATTGACTTGTAGTCATGTCGCTTCTATATCCCAAGGTCCATGGATGAACGAACTTCGTCAATTAGGTGTTTCAATTTCAGATACGAACGACGGTCCGATAGAAATTTTAATCGGAGCTGATATCGCAGGAAAACTTTTTACCGGAAAACGATATTCTCTGCGATGTGGATTGGTAGCAATGGAAACTATGTTGGGTTGGGTTGTGATGGGAAAAATTCCCAGAGACCATTCTAGAAATTCATATGCTTCTTCAATGCTGGTTTCTTCTCCGTTCTGTAATAATGATATCTCACATTTGTGGGACTTGGAAACGTTGGGTATATCGGATCCTGAGAAACGAAATCAGCGAAAGAAGATGGAAGAAGATACAATGGAAAATTTCCTAGAGTCGATTTGTATCAATAGCGAAGGAAGATATGAAGTAGGTTTGACTTGGATTGATGGACATCCTCCAATTGTTAATAATTTCGATATGGCCAAAAAACGATTAGATAATCTTATTAAGAAATTAGAAAAAGATGGTTATTATGATACATATGATGAAACTTTACGTGAATGGAAATTCAACCCTCCTGGATCTCCTTGGTGGGGCGAATGGTGGGAGCGTCTGATAGGCATATGGAAACAGCTGTTAAAGAAACAACTTGGAAAAGCTTGTCTGACCTATGAAGAGCTTTTTTCAGTTATATGCGAATGTGAATCTGTAATAAATTCACGGCCTCTCACATATATTACAGACACGAAAAATGACTTAGTTGTTCTTACCCCGTCCATGTTTCTTCAAGATGTTAAGGAAATCGGAACCCCTTGTATGGACGAAATTGATGCTACATCACTTAAAAGACATCTGAGATACATTCAGAAGATTAGAATGAATTTGAGAAAAAGATTCAGAGAAGAATACCTTAGCCAGCTAGTCTTGTATATGAAAAGAAAAACATCCAGAGAAGTTATTAAAGGAGAAATTGTGATTATCGAAAACGAGCATATGAAGAGACTTGATTGGCCTTTGGGTATAGTAGAAGATATTTTTCCCGGAAAAGATGGAAAAATTCGTTTGGTAAAAGTTCGAACTTCAACGGGTTCTCTGATGAGACCCATTCAAAGACTTTACCCCCTTGAAATAGAGACCGAAGAAGATGATTCTGTGAGATGTGAACTGCAAAGAAGACAGTTAGAAAAGTTAAATATTGATAAGCAACAGCATAAGTCTAATACTTCTAAAGAAGACTCAACGATAAGGGAAAGAGAACTGATTTCCGTTAAGGAAAGCTTAGCTCCAGTTGTAACAAGATATGGAAGACAAGTTAAGCCCCCGTCTAGATTTGTGTCATAGATTTTCATGGGAAGTTGTGCCACTGGGAAGCATGGCACAAGGTGGGAGTGTGTTGGAAAATGCTAGTGTTCACTATGTATCTTTTTTGTAACTAAGTATTTTTTTTAGAGAAAATAGTTGTCAATATTTGTCATTTTTAATTTATATAGATTGTCAAAGTAGATTGAAAAATACAAGTTTTTTCATAAGATATCATCAACTCTCGTTTATTTTCAACTTTAAAACTTACTCCAGACCTGAGGCGTATCAATTCACCGGTTAGGTGTTTTGTACGTTCCACAGACCTGTATGAGCTAATACAGGGAACGGATTGGCTGAATAGGCTGTAGTCAGAATGTTAGGAGAATCCACAATAAGCCCAAGAGGCTGAGGTGGTGCCGGCGAAGGGACGGCTCCTTTAAAAAATATATATACATGGTTATAACCATTTCAGCAGAAGGGGGCGAAACGAAAAACGATGTTTAAAAATACATTTAGATGTAGCCAAGTCAAGCAAATAATTAAAAAAAAAAACTTAACATTATTTCTCGAACTTGAAAAATTGCTTTAGGTCGTGGCACTCGATTTTTTTGCCTTAAGCGGCGCCTTCAATAAAGCTTTTCCCTTCGAAACCTATCAGATGAAAAAAACCCAAAACCCTGTAAAAGTTATAGACTGTCGTACATCAATCACAAATGGTTGGAAAAACTATGCACAGGGACTCTTTGTGAACGGGTTTTCCTAACTAATGTAAGTAAATCCTCCACTTTCCAATATTTTATGAAAGCACTACGAACAAATCTAATATTTTTACGTCTATCTTCTTGAAAAAACTATGAATTATCATGACTTGCGAAGTTTGCAGACAAAAAAACTGAATAAACCGGTATATTCTTTTTATTTGTACCGTTCCGGAATAAAAAGAATTTCTCAGAAGCATGTTAAAATGTATTAATATAATCCTAACCACCCTAATGATCGTACTGTTTATATTAGCGCGTACTTTTGCTATTTCGTGAACACTTACTGTATATATAAAACATCTACAACACACAGTTTTAATTAAAGATTCCCCTCTCCGTCATCTTCAACTTCAAGAGAGAGAGAATATGTCTTTATAGTGGAATAGCAATTTAATAAATTGCGTTATTCGCAGTTTGGTACTTTGACTTGACAACCTACGCGAATGTTTGAATGGCTTTTTTACCGGGTGACCGTTTTTTTGTTCATTATTTTTTTGTTATAAAAGCGGAACAAAACCGATGGATTTGACAAAGGATGCCGACCATTACATCCGGAAGTATATTTTCAATTGATTGAAATTGCAACTATTTAAATATATCGATGATTATGGGAACCGGAGGAATGTTGAGAGTTAAATGTTTTGATGTTGGGATATTATTGTCGTGCCAATCATGTTCAGTCTAACTAGTAACTACCTACTTATTATTACTGGTGAGTTCATTTTTATTTATTTCCTATATAGACTGCTTTTATTACAAATTAATAGCGTGATAATCTGAATTGGATTTTAATAATTCTTACGTTCAAAGTTCTCAAATTGAATAATACTAACAAAAATGTTTTTCATTGTTTATAAAAACTAGTCAAAATATAATTATAATTGTATGAAATACACGTGTGTAAAGTGTAAAGACGAATTACAAATTGTAATAAGCAATAAAATTGTTAGAAAAATGTTTAAAATTATTAAAAATATCTTAAAATTGTTTAAATATTTGCGAAAAGTTACAATAATACGAGGTATAGTCCAGTGGCGGCTCGTGAACTTTTTAAGAGTGGAGGCTGGACATAAAAATATAGGTACTCTACTCAGCCAGTTAATTTAACCTTCAATAGTATCTAAAATTTCATAAAAAAGTTGTTTATAATGTAGTTTCTTGTCTACCAAATTATATGTTTTGGAACTTTAGTTCTTTACGTTTTTTATGTTTGAGCGACCGGGGGTCGCGACGCAAAAGATCTGACCGTTACGTTACGTTATGTTACGTTGCTTCGTTATGTGCCTTGCTTGCGTGCGTATGCTCTCTCCCGAGTCTCTCTCTCGTTTACGAACAGTGTTGCCACATGCCTATTTTTTTTTCGAGCCAGATGATATGGCGGAAACGAGGGAAATCCATACTAAAACGAGCTTTTTCAAAAATTATTTTTACAAGTGAATACCTATGCCCCAATTCCTTCTTTATTTGGTTTTTTTATAATAAACCTAAAGATAAATATGAAATGTAGAATTTTTAAGGTAGCAATGTTAAAAATATTAACTTACTTTTCCATTGTAAGGTAGGGTAGATTCTAGCCTTTACCGTGCCTTTACCAACAACCAATAATCAACATTTAATAACCAACAACAAACTTCCCAATATTTTACATTTTACTTTTCGAAAAACAAAGAACAGGCTGAGCGATTGGATTGGGGTGCGTTCGTGATTTCTCTTGTTCGGCGGTGGTGCGTTCACGAATTACACTCGCCCGCTCTGCCTAATTCAAATAATCCAATCCAAGTAATCCAACACTCAACACCGTTTAGTTCAATTCACGAGAGTTCAGAAATACTAAACTTTAACAAAAATTTAGCAAAATTTAAAAACGAGCCAATTTTAATAAAGAGGAGTCAACGAGGAACTTTTAATTCAAACGAGCCAGATCTGGCTCGAACGAGCCACCTGTGGCAACACTGTTTACGAAGCAGCGATTCATATGCCCGCGTGGAAGGCGAGCATTCTACCACTGAACCACAGATGCTATATTAAAATTCTATGCAAAGCTGGTTTTCGCAGTGCTGGTGATCTACTTGAATCTGTTCGGATACATTTTCACTGTTATTTCCATAATTTTTTTTATTTCAATACGATCGCGCAAAAAATGGTGTAAGCATCTCGAAGGTTAAGGGTAATTACAACGTTTGCATGTAGATTCCTCTCGTAAAATTGAACAAAATGATATGAGGATTAAGGGGTCCAGCACATTTACTTTTCGAAATACAGGGTGTTGAGATTTTGAAAACTTGAATGTTTTAATTCGATAACTTTAAAATGGATGGATAAATTGATTTGACATTTGGCAGGTTGTTTTTAAATGTAAAAGGGCATATTTTGATAGAAATAGTAGTTTGTGCAACTAGTGTGGATATGATGGCCATATCGCACGAGGACGAAGTTTGAGCACGACGCCGTAGGCGGAGTGCTCAATCGTTCAAGTGCGATATGGACAATCCATACGAGTCGAACAGCATATTTTTTCTACGACCCACTTAAGAAAAAATCTAGAAAATAAAAATTTCTATAAACTTTTATATAGCTTCAAATTGAAAATTTAACAATTCAATTTTAAGTTTCCACTAACTTTTTTGTGGTAAACGTACAGTTCTTGAATGTCCAATTTGTATAATGCTACGGTTTTCTTTTTTAAATATACGATGCTGTTATAAGTAGATGTTGACAGTCGGACTCCCTCATGAAGGGAACCGTACCATTATCTATAATAATGAATATTCTGCTAAATATTTCAAACGTCTACCTGTTGTCGTTATTAATTTCAAGCAAAATAATTATTTAAAAATAAAATTTACAATAAAAAAAACTTCTTCACGGGGAATCGAACCCGGGTCTACCGCGTGAGAGTTTGGTTTGCTTACTACTCGACCACCGAGGAATATGCAAATTGTTTATCTTTACCATCAGATGTATTACATAATTTTTGCTTAAAAGGAACTAAAGTTCCTACCGTGTGTCCCGTGGCACGTTTCAGCCTACCGAGAGTGTTTCCATTTCTGCTCTTTTTTACGGTATTATCAATTGGACTGGTAGAAAAAACGGCAACTGCGTAAAGCAACACGTGTTTCGAGAGAGATGTTTGTGGAATCTATCCTCAGGGCACTGTTGTCAGATTCTAAAATAAGTAGTGAAAATGGGGAGTTAATTGTGGAATTGAAAAATTTTAGATAAACGGGAAATAAAATGAAAAATAATCAACAAAATATTTCTGGTGGTATTTGCTGATGAGGCTGAGCCTCCTTAGCCTCGTTCGAGGAGCCGCCACTGGTAGTCTGTATACTAATATTATGGGGTAATAAAATTATAGCATCCATAAAACAGGGTGGATATCTTAAGGCTGCATGTCAGGTCCATGCATTTTTAGTTTGTGTACAGGGTGTTTCGAAAAAAGTTAAAGATGTGGAACAATTGTACTAAAAAACTGCGTTTTTTCGCTCTAATTATAAATATGAGTGAAAAATGGTACGAACTGGTGAAAATACAATATAAAGATTAGAAAATTTACTATTATAATGTCGTATGTAATTTTAATAAAATAATTTCTATTTAAAATTCATTTTGTGTTATTTTTAGATTTCTCTAGTTATGACATACAAATAAACACAAAGTTTGATTAATTATTCAAAACAAGTATTTTTTTTGATATGATCACTTTTTAGATCTGAGATTTCACTTTTTTTTGTCTATTTACTCATATGAAGAAGTCATAAATATTTCGTTAATGATGTCATCTAGTCATGTATTGTCCTACTTTGGAATTTCCTTCAGTTCATTGCCACATCGAATATTCTTGTACGATTTGTTTATACTTGTTTTATGTATAACGATTTTAATAAATTAAAACAATAATTGTTTATTTACCAACGAAAGAATGTGTTTACAAACAATTTGTTTGAATTATTAATTAATATTAAACATAAATAATATTACATATTATACAGATATGTTTTCAGTAAAAGTTGGACTAAATTATTCGAGTGACTTGTTGGTACATTCAAAATTTTGATTGCGTTGCCCAAGTAACAATTTATGCTGATTATTGATTGAAAAAGCGCTTAAGCGGTTTATTGAATATAAATTAAAAATGTTCACAATATGAAGACAGTTTAACCCCTATCAGGGGATAATTAAAAAAAAAATTTAAATTGAATGCAATTTTAACATTGTGACGTTAATGTGTTGTAGACATTTGACTAGGTTTCTTGTTTCATATCTGACGAGTATGGCACTAATGATGGCCTAACAGCCGAAAGCGCTTTGCAATTTTAAATAAATTTTTTACACAGAATACAAAAATGTTTTCTTGACTTTCTAGTCATGTGTACTCAGCTAAAATGATATTCACGTTTATTGTTCAGTCTAAAGCTGAATATCGGTATGAAACTTATATTGAATAAACCCTTGTTAAGATCTTATTCACCCAAAAGTGGAGAATTTAAACAGCTATTACTGGACATTATGGCTGCCAGTCATGACTGAAGAATAGCTTCTTCAGCTCTTATTCAGTCGTTGTAGTTCTACCTTTATGCAGATTGTGTACTGTAGTGTAGCTGATTTAAATTGCTGACAAAGCTTCTATGCAGCTCTTGTTCAGTTCACCTTCAAAGCAAAAACAAATTAATATGCATTATACATTTTTTTTTATTTCTGAATTTTATATTATTTATTAATCTCAACTACCTCAGTTACATGCTATTATAATTGGATTTACAAATATTTTCACTTACCTACCTTTTCTTTCTTCCTTCCTTCGGTGGGGATTGAACCTGGAACCCGTGGATTATCATTTAACAATCGATTCATCTTTAGCCTCTGCGCCAAACGAACACATGCTAAATGTTTGCGAATAATGGTATTTGTAAATCTACATGATACATGATACAGAAATATCTGCGATTATGTGTTTATTAAAAAAAACTTACTAATTGAAGAACAACTTTGAATTTAATATTTGAAAAATTTAATAGACGTGATGAAGAGCCCCCATTAAAAAAAGTTTTATTAATAAATTCACCAGAACCTAATGAACTGCCACAAGCAGCACAAAGCTACATTATAAATGCAAATGATTTAATTAATGCAAGATTTATAAATTTGCTAGTCAAGTGACATAATCAAAAACATAACCTAAAAATCGCTGAATCATATACACGATTGCATGCATAAATTCTCATTTCCAGCGAATATCAAATGGCTGAAGTAGTATATATTTGTTCACAGACGTATATATCTGAACAATATTCCAAAATGGGCTGAACTAGAACTTCTTCAGTCTGTGTTAATAAAAGCTGAACAGTGGCTCTCTTACTGAAGAAGGGTTTATTCAGTTATTCAGTGCATACTAAGCTGACTATGAATAGCTGAGCCACAGCTGTTCAGATTTCTGTAAAAGCGCTTAACCAGCTCATATTTAGCCATTTTTAAATAGCTGAACAATGAAATATTTGATGAGCAGAAAAACGCTTTCTCAGCCTGTATTCAGCTAGTAATAAATAGCTGGACAACACCGGATTAAGTAAGCTGAAGAAATGCTTATTCATCCCAAGTTCAGCTACATAAGTATATTGCTGAACAATATCTACTAAGTTGGCTGAAGATCCACTTATTCAGTATGTAGTTCAGCTTTATGGATGCTGCTATATTGTCTGATTCGGCGCTTATTCAGCTCGTTATTCAAATTAGTAGCTTAATCAGTCTTTAACACCATCAATCAACTACTAATCAGCTTATTGTCTGAACAGGCCCAATAAATCAGCGATCATGGCTGCATCTGCCAAAAACAGACTGTGACAGCCAATTTCTCGTCCTAAAAAAACCCTTTAGACGAATTCGAAGCATTTTTTATGTCGAAATAGTATATTATGCTATTATATTATTATATTATATTATATTTTGCACGAGGATGAAATTCATACGAGTGCAAAATGGTTGCGAGATGCATACTATACTTTTTCTATGACAACATATCGTTCACGTTTATACATATGCATACATTGCAAAAACTTTGAAAGAAATAAACTGATAATATTCCATTACTCCGAGAATTCACCGCTAATGGGCTTCAAAATATAAATTGAAGGAATATGTTAATATTTTATACAAATATGGACTGCGGCAGTCAATTTCTTGTCCCAAAAAACCCCTCTAGACGAATTTTGAGCATTTTTTATGTCAAAAACATTTTTTTTGTCGAACATTTTGAAGCAAGGGGTAGGTATGGAAATATTTAATATAGTTAACTGTATAAACCCTCACTTCGTGGAATCTACTCATCATATGGTTTTAAATTAACAGATTTTTTACAAATATATTGTGGAGTCATTTAAAAACAGTTCGTTTCATTTAAAACCATATATTTAATATAAATTAGTTTTCGCCAACTTCCTTATTGCTTGATATAATGGATTCAAAATCCACTGGTGTATGTAAAATTCCCCCCTCAATCGATTGCCGAAGACTAGAACGTTCCATCTATCATAATAGTTGAGTTATGAGTGTCTTTAGTTTGGAGTGGATTTTCGAAAATTGCATGAGTCCATTTGGAGGCGAAAACATGAGTTTATACTAAAACGGACTGCGGCAGTCAATTTCTCGTCCCAAAAAACCCCTCTAGACGAATTTTGAGCATTTTTTATGCCAAAAAAATTTTTTTTGTCGAACATTTTGAAGCAAGGGGTAGGTATGGAAATATTTAATATAAATTAGTTTTCGCCAACTTCCTTATTGCTTGATATAATGAACTCAAAATCCACTGGTGTATGTAAAATTCTCCCCTCAATCGATTGCCGAAGACTAGAACGTTCTATCTATCATATTAGTTGAGTTCTGTCTTTAGTTTGGAGTGGATTTTCGAATATTTCATGACTCCATTTGGAGGCGAAAAAATGATTTTATACAAAAACGGACTGTGGCAGTCAATTTCTCGTCCCAAAAAACCCCTCTAGACTAATTTTGAGCATTTTTTAGATAGAAAATTTCGAAGCAAGACCATGTAAAATAATAACAGAATTTTTTTATTACGCATTATAATGTTATTTCCTCTATTTTTCCTTCACACCTTTTGTAAATACCAATTATAAAGTTATATCGTTATGGTGAATAAATTTGTTTATTATTATAATATTTCAATAATATTTTATTATATAACATGTTTTTTTTATATAATACACCTACACAAAGTATAGGAATTTCTTAAATACGCCATAAAAATTATAGATGCTGGTACTCAAATTAAATCCATATGATTTTCAGTTAGTACTATCATGCAGTCACGTAGCTATGGCTTTTACATGGGGAGGGTTTTGGTTTTTTCATCTGATAGGTTTAGAAGGGGAAAGCTTTATTGAAGGCGCCGCCTAAGGCAAAAAAAATCGAGTGTCACGACCTAAAGCAATTTTTCAAGTTCAAGAAATAATGTTAAGTTTTTTTTTTAATTATTTGTTTGACTTGGCAACATCTAAAAGTATTTTTAAACATCGTTTTTCGTTTCGCCCCCTTCTGCTGAAATGGTTATAACCATGTATATATATTTTTTTAAAGGAGCCTTTCCTTCGCCGGCACCACCTCAGCCTCTTGGGCTTATTGTGGATTCTCCTAACATTCTGACTACAGCCTATTCAGCCAATCCATTCCCTGTATTAGCTCATACAGGTTCTTTACTGGTTGGTTGTAGAAGTCTTCTGCAGTCATTTGGGGTCTTCCATTTAGTTTTTGCCTCCTGTGGTCCAGCGTCTCACAGTTGCATAATATGTGCAGAGCTGTTTCAATGTCCTTTTTGCATCTCATGCATGTGAGGTCTCCGTATACAGCCCTATTTTGTTCAGGTGCTCCTTTGTGGGAAAGTCTCCCGTAAGAAGCCCAGTTAGGGTGCGTAATTTGTTCCTGCTCATTAAAAGAAAAGTTCTTTTACTACTTTTTTTGATGGTTCTTTCATAAACTTCTTCCCATGTGTTTGCCTGGGCGTATTCTTCCAGAGTTTTATGGATTGTTCTTTTACCCACCCTTTTAACCATGACCTAGTGGAGCATCTGGGGATGCCCACAGATGGTTCGGGTCCGTTCATCAATGTTGACGATCCTGCTCTTGCAAGTTCGTCAGCTTTTTCATTGCCAGCGATTCCTTTGTGACATGGGATTCGACCCACTCCATTTATGGGGAGGGTTTGAAGCTCCAATATACGTCCCTGCTATCATAGTACTATCCTTCAAACGATTCATCTCAGAATTTGACAGCTATAGGACGATTACTTGGTGAGATATTGTGTTTTGAGTGAAGCCTGAGTGAAGCCACTTTTGGGCTTTGATCATTTTGTCGGTGCATTTAGCCCGAGAAGAAGATATTCGCTCTTTGCGAACGGTCTACGCTTTGAAAAATAATTTCCCAATTTGTAATGACTTCTATTGATAACAATTGTTACAGGAAACTGTAAATAAGTTGATTAATTGTTTTAGAAACTATTTTATTCATACGCCTTAATAAATATTTTACTCTAATTTTATTTTATTTTACAGTGAAATGGTTTCGGCCTCTGAGAACCATTCATACTTCGGAATGGACAACTACGGCTTCCAAGACTCCAGTTGCAACTCCAAAAGATTGGGTCGATCCGTCAGCGTCAACGTAGACGCAAACAATTACAACATTTACCGAACCCCAACGTCCGGTACTATATTAAGATGGCGAAAAACCAAAGAAGACCCGGAAAGCATCTTCGAAGAACTACCTTCTGATGATTTCGAGTATATGGAGTGTGGACCTTCGCCACCAGCTGATCATACACCTCATATTTACGAGAGTTTCGAAGAATTTTCAACCAGCGCGGATCTGTCCGTACAGATATGTCACGATACAATAAGAATGAATCTGCTGGAACACATGAAAGTTTCTTCAGGAAGACATCAATTGTTAGACGATATAGAAAATAAGAAGATACAGAATATAGAAGATTTAAAAGTGCATTTTAAAGGCGCTTCTAAAGTTGAAATCAACACAGGATTCCTTTGGGCAGCTTTTATGAAAAGACACGAACTTTTAGAAGGTTTTTTAGATATGGGAGTTGACCTTAACTACTTTGAACCCATCCAAGGCTTAAGCGCACTACATCTAACGTCTTTCAGCGGATGCGTCAGTGGTACCCAATATTTAATATCAAAAAATTGTGATGTTAACGCTTTATATAAATGCTACACTCCTCTACATTGCGCAGCTTTCGGAGACAGTCCAGAAACTGCTCTAATCCTTCTAAACAATGACGCGAAGGTCCAAACGCTTACAAACAGTCCGCACAGCTGTCATGAAAGTGTCTTACATTGCGCTGTAAGAGCTAACGCTATTGCTTGCGTAAAACTATTCACTCAAGAAGGCGCAGACGTATCTCAATGTGAATCCGGTTTATCCCCGATTCATCTATCTGCAGATTTAGGCCATCCGCAATGTTTGAAAATTTTACTAGAACCTAAAACGTTCAACATTAACACCAAAACAAAAGACAAAGAGCAAACCCCGCTACATTTAGCAGCTGAAAGTGGTTACGTGCAATGCGTGGAGATTTTACTAGAACATGGAGCAGACGCGAATATAAGAAATCACCGAGCACAATCCCCTTTACATTTGGCTGCTAGAGCACAAGCTTACGATTGCGTAGATGTCTTGTTACGAAAAGGTAACGCTGATCCTAACATGGGAGATTGTGATAAAAGAACTTCATTACATTGCGCAGTTGGTAAAGCTGCTAGATCATATGATATTATCGATATTTTAATGAATTACGGAGCTGATATTAACACCAAAGATCAATACGGATACACCCCTCTACATATAGCGGCTTTAAACGAGTTGAGTCAATGCGTAGAAGTTTTATTATACCATGGAGCTGATGTGACTGCTAAATCAAAATTCGGAATGACAGCTTTAGGTATAATCACCAGAAAAACTCCCGCTTCGTTAGCCATGGTAACGCAAAAATTAGATTCAGCTATAACATTACACCATCATCCAGAATCTTCTAATCGAGAAGTAGAATTACGTTTGGACTTTAGAGGTATCTTACAATACTGTCATCCGAGAGAAATAAGTTTTTTAAATACTTTCGTCGACGAAGGTCAAAAGGAAATTCTTCTACACCCTTTATGTTCGGCTTTTCTTTATTTGAAATGGGAAAAAATACGGAAATATTACATAGCGCGTATGTTATTTTGTTTTATATTCGTTTTAAGTTTATCTCTGTACGTTTTAACAGCTCTAGCTCACAATTGTTACAATCACGGTAAGAACATGAACGATACGCAACCTCAAAACGTGATAGAACTTTGTGAGAAAAAATCTATGATGGGTCATATGTTAAGAAACAATCCTTTTGTTATAGAAATGCAGTGGTTTGTGTTGGTAGGAATAACTTGTTGTGAAATACTTAGAAAAGTGTATGGAATAGCCGGGTATCCGTCGGTTAGACAGTATTTATCTCATCCGGAGAATATTATTGAATGGACAGTCATTGCTAGTGTATTTGTAATATCATTTATTTATACAGGGAGAACTTATACTTGGCAGAATCACGTTGGGGCTTTTGCTGTGCTGTTTGGATGGACGAATTTGATGTTAATGGTGGGGCAACTTCCTATTTTCGGATCGTACGTTGCCATGTACACCAGAGTACAAGGGGAATTCGCTAAGTTACTACTAGCTTATTCTTGTTTACTTATAGGGTTCACCATAAGTTTTTGTGTAATGTTTCCGGATTCTTCAACATTTGCGAATCCTTTTATAGGTTTAATTACGGTAATGGTAATGATGACTGGGGAATTAAATCTGGATCTACTTGTAGATGACGATCCTGAAGATCCGCCGTTTTTACTCGAAGTAAGTGCGCAGGTCACTTACATATTATTTTTGTTATTTGTTACTGTAATTTTAATGAATTTATTAGTGGGTATAGCTGTACACGACATTCAAGGTTTACAAAAAACCGCCGGTCTATCAAAACTAGTAAGACAGACCAAATTAATTTCTTACATGGAGCTAGCTCTATTTAACGGATATTTACCGCAGTATCTTTTAAATTTATTACATTGGACGGCTCTAGTTTCACCTAAAGCTTATCGGGTAGTTTTGAATGTGAAACCTTTAAATCCCAGAGAAAAAAGATTACCTAAAGATATATTAAAAGCTGCGCACGATATTGCTAAGCAGAGGAAACATTTCGGACATACCATTTCGTCTAGAGCTAGCGAGATGGCTTATTCGAAGAAACCAGTTAATAATAATCTAGATCAGAATTCTGAGATTATAGATTGTCATACTGCACTACCTCTTATGCAAAGTAAAATCGAAAAAAATGGGGAACAAGTCGAGATTCTGAGTAAAGAAATTAGGGAATTGAAGAATGTTATTGAAAATAATCAAAAACTTATCGAGCAGCTTTTAAATACTATTTTACAAAATAAAAAAAATAGCAAATGTTGAAAGGTCTAGATGCATTTAGGTATTCTTACAAAAACTATTAAGTAGTTAGGATGTTCACTGTAAAATTTACCTTTACTTTTTCTAGATCATACCCAAATTAAATATTCAAAGTTTATTGTGAAACTATGCGTTACCTTTATTTAAGTCGAATTACCAGAGGGTGCTGTGGAACGCTCCTTAAATATTGGTTGGCAACATTTTTAACGTATGCGCAAGCGCTCGGATGAGAACACAGATATACCTTGCTCTGTATCTGTGGTTTAAGCAGCTGATTTTCTTAATATTATAATAGTACCTACCATAAAGCACCTTCTACGCAATATTTTTAGTGCAATATGTGGCTGCAATATTGGCAACTATAGCCCAGCCAGCATAACATTTCAATAGTAGTATATGGCTCTGCCATATATATCTCGGCAATATTGTTTGCAACACTATGGCTTAATAATGAAAATAATTTGTTTCGTAGACACAATCGTACAAGAATGGCTGAAGAAATCATTTGCGTCGCAGCGACTTATATTGTTTTAAACACAAAGTTAAAGAAAAAGAAGAGTATAGATTGTGGATTCGACTTTAGGCGTGAAACTTTAGATTATCTAAGTCTAGAAATAAGTCTTGATAACAAGTTAAAACTACCATTTCACTAGTTTACCATCAGCACTACCTACCAGTTTTCTTTCATTCTTTGCACAAGTTATCAAGTTTCTGAATTTTTCGTAGGCCTCATCACCTGATATACCAAATTCTTCGGCGATAACTGCCCATCCATCTTTTTTAGCATTTCTGTCTTTATAAATTCCGGTTTCCACATTCTATAACTCGGGATGTAAATGTATTTCATTAATAAACTCAATAATCTTTCCATTCGACCAAGTATTAGTCATTTTATATAATATAACCTCCAAAATTTTCATAACAACAACAACAAGCGAGTACCAAAACAAAGTAAAATTGCAGAGTATTTTCGCTGGCCAAGCGATAGTCCGGAAACTCCTGCTGCAACCAATTAAATGCATAGGCAACACAAAACATGTGTAGTCTATATGTATGGCTGATCCATTTATAGAGTAAGTAAATAAACGGTACTGAGTTAATCTTTAACTCTGGGAGTAAGTATGTGAACGCACCCCTAGTCTGGCTGTTATTGCTGGCAATGTTGCCAGCTACATATTGCATTAAAAATATTGCCCGTTTAGAAGCACCTTTAAACAAATAACAAATTATTCTTGTAAGCATCAAAGCTTGCCTGCGAAAAAAATATAAGAAAAACCTTTCCTCTTGTCGCACGTAAACTGACTAATTACTATATTCAAATGGAATCGTGAAGTAACAATCCTCCACATTTGTTCACTTATTGAAGATTTCATTTGAATATAGGCGTGACACTGTAGAAAAAATTATGTGTATCCTTCTAGCGTAAAGGATAATTGAGACTTTCAACATTCCTTCTCAAGCGGCAATATGTTACTTTACGCTTTAAATACACAAATAACTATTTAAAATGAACTGTTTCTCTTGTATATTGTTAACAAAAAGTGGAGAGAAAGCTACTGATTGAAAAATACCCACCTATAGTAGGTATATTTGATAAAAAACAGCTTTTTGCAAAACAACTTTTTCTCAGTGTGACTCGAGTAAAGCTGTAAGCATTTATTAAGTTTTTCGCGCCAAAGAATTATAGTGACGGCGTCTGTCTATGACATCATGCTTTCGTAAACACTTGACAGCTTGCAAGTTGCAAGTTAAAATTTTATTTGCATATGTAATTTGACGCCATAGTCATGAATTGTAATGTGAACCAGGGTAATTTTGACAGTTTCTATCTCCACATTTGATGCTTTTTAATATAGTATGGACAACTTGAATCATTATATTATAATTGGCTGTTGTTTTT